>JAHKKF010536762.1:0-15224 GCA_019740295.1 Labeo calbasu | reverse complement strand
TGTAATTTATTCCTGTGATCAAAGCTAAATTTTTAGCATCATTACTCCAGTCTTCAGTGTCACATGATCCTTCAGAAATCATTCTAATATGCTGATTTTCTCAAGAAACATTTTTATTAATATTATTATTAATATTTAAAACAGTTGAGTACTTTTATAAAAGCTTTTGATAAAGACATTTGTAATGTTGCAAAAAAAAATCTATTTCTTTTGAACTTTCTATTCATCAAAGAAACCTGAAACCTGTTTTCAACATAATAATAATAATAATAATAATAATGTTTTTTGAGCAGCAAATCAGAATATTAAAATGATTTTTGAAGGATCATGTGACTGGAGTAATGATACTAAAAATTCAGGTTTGAAATCACAGGAATAAATTAAATTTTAATACATTCAAATAGAAAGCATTTATTTTAAATAGTAAAAATATTTCAAAATTTTACTGTTTTTGCTGTACTTTGGATCAAATAAATATAGGCTTGGTGAGAAGAAGACACTTCTTTTAAAAAAAAAACCATTAAAAGTCTTGGAGTGTTTTGACTGGTAGTGTATTAAAATAGAAAACACTAATTTTCAATTGTAATATTTTAAAATATTTCTGCTTTTACTGTATTTTAAAATATATTCAAATAGAAAGTAGTTTTTTTTTTTTTTTCAAAATCTATTTAATGCATCCTTGCTGAATAAAAGTTATAAATAATAATACGTATACACTTTAGCATTTACCTTGAAACAATGTTTGCCTGCAGTGTTGCGATAGAAAAACACAGGTTTTAGATTCTTTAAATTCTAATTTGTTTTCAACAATGAGAGCACATCATGTCACAAAAGACGTCATAGGTGTTGTTTTTCACTGATTATCTTCTTGAAGTTGGGCTCTGAAAGACTAAACGTTGCTATAGTAACATTTATGTCAGTGCATCAGCTCTGGTGTTTATTCAGGAGAGGTGGCCAATCATTATTGTTTCATGTCCTGTTTGTTCAAAGGTCTACAACCTCAGTCTCTAATATCTTGTAAGCAACTTCCTCACTTCCTTGTTTCAGAAAATGACTTGTGGAACATTGTTGTAAAAATCTGCCTTATGAAACTGACAGTTGTGGGTTAAACGATGCATTACCCGTACCAGTTTTAAACAAGCTCTCTCTTTGTTTCCAGATGTGCACTCCAACCAACACACCAGCGACACCCCCCAACTTCCCAGACGCCCTAGCCATGTTCTCTCGACTTAAGGCCTCCGAGAGCTTCGGCAACAGCAGTCCCATTGCTTCTATGGCTACATCGCCAGCACCTCACACCAACTGGGCCATGAGCCCTCCGGCAACCCCTGGTCATCAGGGACGATGGACTCCAGGTCAGCTCATGCCGCAATCGCCGCCACCCGGCTGGCCGGCAGCTGTAACTCAGCAAGCCTCCACTGAGCATGCTAGTATGATCATGGAGGCAGAGAGGTAGAGACTGCTTAAACTAGCCATCACACCTTACAGGAAGAGGAGGATGGACCTTCCTCTTGATGATTTCGGCAGTTGTGGATGTAAAGCGGTGCGACGAGAGCACTGGGTTGCAGTGAACGGTGGTGGAACAGCGCGTGGCCTCTTCGGAGGTCGCAGGAGATTTGGGACTCTTTTAATAATTTTTTTTTTTTTTTTTTTTTAGCGATTACCAAAAAGATGGACAGAATGAGTAATTATGTAGCATATTCACAGATAACCTCAGACAAATGAATGTGTTACTGAATATTCAGTTTCAGCAGTTTTCAAGTAATGGTGAATACTCTATTTTGCACTGTTTAGTAAATATCTGCAGTGGATCTAAGGTTAAAGGAGTTGGCTCACTGTCATGTTGACTTTCATTTTCTAGATAAAACAGTTGAAATATTCTTCAAAATATCTTTTTAAATATTCCACAGAAGAAAGAAAGTCATATAGGTTTGGAAAAACACGAGGGTGACCAAATGATGACAGAATTATCATTTTTGGCTGAGCTGTTTCTTTAATCGACAGATTTACTGCAGAAATTACATGCTCTTTTGGCCTGGTCTGTAATTTTCGACTTCCTTATGACTCTATAACAATATGAATTGGCATTTTGTATTGATATAATGGTATTGGAAGTGTTTTATACCCAGAACTTTGGATTGTCTGGTTCTGCTCAGCACTTAAAGTAAGCCTACATTTGTCTGTTTTATCACAAATCCCTATTTTAATATATTAAGCAAAAATATATTCCTCTGATTTCTTTTCACCGATCATCTCCCTGTAACTGTGTTCACACTGCCTCCACAATATTTGTGGACTATGTGATGGTTATCATTTTTATTTGTTGTTTTTAAATAAATATTGTACATATATTGCAAAATGCTTGGTGGTGGTGTTCATGTTAGTGTAGTAAAATGATTTACATGGTGTTTTTGCAGGTCTGTTTTCTTTACAGTGTAATTTTGCATGCATACCTGACCTTTGTATTCTGTTTACCATGGTAAATGATTACACGGACCCAGAGCTAATTCAGCAATCAATCAATCTAAAGTTCTGCATATTGAACATAATAGAATAATATATATATATATTTATGTATATATATAGTGCTTTGTGAAAATATTCTAAAGTATTCATACCCCTTAATTTTTAATGTTAGAGCCTTATGTTAAAAAAATAACTTTTTTTTTTTTTATCAATCTAGACTACACGCACCACCATGACAGCAAAAAAAAAGATTATTGACAATTTTGCAAATAGAAAAACTGAAATAGGCACATTGCATAAGTATTCATACCCTTAACGCAGTACTTCGTTGAAGCACCTTTTCAGGTTTCTCTTGAGTGTTTGATTGGGTGAAAGCCCAGACTGTGGCTGGGCCACTCAAGGACATTGACATAGTTGTCTATAATCCGCTCTTGCTGTTTGCTTAGGGTCATTGTCCTGTTGGAAGGTGACCTTCTGCCCATTCTGAGGTTCTGAATGTTCTGGACTGGGTTTTCATTAAGGCTATCGCTGTATTTTGCTGTCCGGCTTTCCTTCTACCCTGATGAGTCCCTTAGTCCCTAATGCTGAAAAACAGCCCCACACATTTTTGTTGGAAAGCTACTGTGCAGGTGATGAGCAGTGCCTGGTTTCCTCCATACATGATGCTTAGAATTGAGGTTCATGCAGAGAATCTTGTCTCTCACAGTCTGAGAGTTCTTTAGGTGCTTTGTTGCAAATTCTAAGTGTGTTTTCATGTGTCTTCAATGAGGAGAGGATTGAGTTTGTCCACACCGCCATAAAGACCAGTTTGGTGGAGTTTTGCAGTGATGTTTGTCCAGGCAGTTCTTCTGACCTCAGGACTTGGTTTTTGCTCTGAAATGCATTTTCAGCTGTTAGACCTTTTATTGTGACGTGTGTGCCTTTCCAAATCATACTCACTCAAATGAATTTGCCAAAGGTTAACTCCACTCAAAGTGTAGTCATTTCAGTTTTTTTTATTTCTAATGAATTTGCAAAGTTGTTACAAACCTGTTTTGTGCTTCGTCATAATGGTGTGTGGAGTGTAGATTGATATGGAAAAAAAAAAGTAATTTAATGCAGTTTAACATAAGGCTAAAACAAAATGAAAAAATGAAGGGGTATGAATACTTTCGAAAGGCGCTGTATTTATATAATTCAGTACTGCAGAGATGATGTCAGTTTCATTGGAAGTCATTGTAACTGCCTTGCTCACATGAACACAACTGGGATGACAAGTGACTATTTCTGTCACTTGCCTGTATGTGTGTGTGTGTGTGTGTATACACACAGTGGAATGAGTGGAGGGTTGCTGCAGGCTGGTCGAGCATTTTACAAAGCAAGGGTAGATTTGATATGCCAAACCACAAACCTCAGCACCGCACTTTCATTACTGTATCTTTGTTTCGCACTCAGTCTATTCCTGTATTCATTCAGTTATTTGCATTAGAAAACTATATGATATCATTTCTTCTGACTCTGCAGTCACTTTTATTAAAAGGAAAAACTAATGTTATTGTTGAAATTAATGTATTATGTTTTAATTTGATTTATAGGGTGAATTAAGGGTGATTGGGACAGTTTTTGAAATTCTGCCTTGTGCAAGGTTTCTTGACATAAATTTAAAACATCAGCCCAACACATTATATATTTCTGTAATACTGAAGATGTTAGCTACCCATTTGAGGAGGAAACAATGTTATATTAGAATGAAAGGATGTGTGGCATACACTTTTCTGTAAACTGAGCCCAAAAAAATTTTTTGTTGTAACATTTGGGTGATTTGAACACAAGGTTTGGGTGATTGGGACAAGACACTTTTTCATTGATTTTGGGTCGTGTAAGAATATTTACTATATTGCACAAGTTTTATACTTTATAAGTTTATACTTTAATATAATTTTATATGCAATATATATATATTTTTTGTTCTTCATTATTAAGTGCCCATGTTTAGTTCTGTTCAACCTTATTTCTCAGTTCATAAATCTATCCAAAATTCACACAATACAACACATGTAACTGAGGTTAAAATAAGGCCTAATGTCCAAAAGTCACTGAAAACATTTAAAAATCAAATAGACAAGAAAAAATTAAAAAAAGCTTAAAGTCTAAAAAAAAAATGACGGGTGGCCACTTCACCAATTAACACACACATTTAACCTGCACAAACCTTTAACAGAAACATAAATATTTTTTACTGCAAAAAAAAAAAAAAAAAGTTTATTTATGATGCTTCTATTTTTTTTAAAATGATTCTATTTCTGAATTTTTATTTTGGCAAAAATCTAACTAGTTCATGAATATTTTTTGGTTGATTAGGGCTTGCACAAATAAAAAGGATGGAAACAATTGATTTAGGATATAAACAGCATATACAATGGTTCTCTAATACGAGGTCAATCATTTTCTTAATTAGCAAAGCCTTTAAGAACTGTCCCAGTCACCCAAAATTATGCTGTCCCATCCGGTTGGGACAAAATAAAAACATGATATTACCTTTTTTTTTTTTTTTCCAATTTTGTAGAAGTGCATCATATCTATGTTTCCATCAAAACTTTGTATAATATTGTAGCTATGACAAGTTTAGGACCTTTTTATGAAAACTGGCAAAAGCTTATGTCATTTTCCTCCATTCATGCTTTTCATTGTCAACTTCCTGTTTGATGCATGCCCCACCAACCTACAAGATGTCACACCAATGAGGGCATCCCATTTTAATTATGTGGTCTTGCACCTAGGACTCAGCAAAAATATATATATATATTTTTTCCCCATTAGATGAGAAAATAAATTCTGTAGTCATACTGTCCCATTTTACCTTATGTCCCAATCACCCTTAATTCACCCTATTTTTTAATATTTAGTATTTTAAGGGATTTTATGGTACTGTATTTATGCAGTAGTTATAATCCATTTATTACTTGTTAACCACTTTTTAAAAACACCTAAAAAAACTTTCCAACTTGAACTGTCATAAATATTGAATGTTTTGGAGCTTAAGTTTGGTATTTTTGGCACATTATAGCTTAAAAAAAGAGTTATTGTTATGAAAAATGCACTATAATACTATTTTTTTTTAAAAGATTCCTTTAACCTTTATTATAATAGGACTGACCATAGCTGATAGGAAGTAAAGTGAGAGAGAGAGAAAGGGGCAGGATCGGGAAAGGTCCTCAAGCCGGGATTTGAACTCGGGACATCCGTAGCACAATGCCATTTTTTTTATTATTTAGACCATAGTTGTGAAACTGTACCAGGTGCACTAGTTTAGATTATAACAACCTGAAAGAGCCTGATTTTATCTTTCACATTGTTGCAGTATTCAAGGTGTGTGTGCGTGTGTGTGTGTGTTTTGGACAGTGTTCATTTGCTCTAATTCTTGGACAAGAAAACAGGAAATGTTTGACTGCATCCATGAAGCAAAAGCACAAAACATGGTGACTGGGATCAAATCCAGGAGGTAGTTAACGAGACAATTAATGGGCTATTATGGTTATTAAATTAGGACACAATGACTTTACACAGAGTAATTACCAAATAAATAGATACATACATACATGCATACATAAAACTATATTTTATATATGCTATTTTGTGGATTAGCAGTACAAAGTCTACAGTCATACCAAAAAGTATTCAGACACTAGATATAGATTTTGAAATTTTCTTACTAGTAGGTGCAGGACACTATAGTTCATTTATGTAAGTGAGGACAGCAAAATAAAGTAAACTGTGATGTAATTATACCCCAAAAAATCTTCATACAGTGATTCATACTTCATCTTTATACAAGCAAAACTGATAAAAAAAATGATATTTGACACTTTGAATTGAGCATGTTTTTTTACATACTTTCCTATCAAAGTTATCTGACATTATCAAGATGAATTTGTTCTGACTAGCTAAACTGAAGGTGTCTGAATAAATTTTGGTTTGACTGTTCAGCATTAATATTTTTGACAATGAATTACCATTCTTGACCAGCGGAGGTCGCACAGCGTTTGATTTTGCGTGTTTTCTGTTGTTTTTTTTATTATTTTTGAATGTCACCCGAAACTCCCTTTCAACACCCGTTAGCAAACTTTGGAGACTTGAAGACTGAGTGAAATTACTTAATTAATGAGGTAGGCTGTTGGATTGTTTGGTTGGATTATTTTGTATATTAAAAGTTTAATATTAAAAGTATGGGCAGGACTTTAAAAAAAACCCACACACAATATAATCCCACAGCCACGAACATGATTTGCTTAGTGCTAGTCTGAAAAAAAATCAAGGTCGTCTAGCTAGCACTAGCATATAACACACACGGATCAAAAGCCACAAAACTTTCATTTTGGTTATTCTGAAACCTGAGGGCATTTACTTATCTTACTTAAGCCTAACTATATAAGATCTTAGATCACTACAATCGTTTCATTTGCCACAACAATCTATAAACAACATAAAACGTCAGCGACAATCCTTGTGTACTTAATGTATAAATACTTAATCCTACGTGGGAAGAATAAAGTCTGGCCTCGTTTCGAAATTGTCTTGTACGTGGTTTCAAGTTTTATTTCTCACAAGTCACATGCCTCGGCTCCTATTAGTTAATCATTACATCATTATTAAAGTTTAGCAAGCCAATCCTTCGCCGTAGTCCATACGGAAAATACTTCAGAAATGACATTGTAAGTCTGTGAACATGTGCAGTCTTGAATGTGAGGTAGTGGATGTTAAATTATATGATTCATGGCCATTTTTTGTTGAGTCACATTTATTTCCTTTGTTTTGTAATTGTCTTGGAAATTCTGCTTTCCCATTTTGCGCAACTGAATTCATTCACCTCACTCTTATGGACGTTTTATACTGCTAAATCCCACCTTTACTTTCGTTGGAAACGTTATTATTTGTTTCTGGTTGAGAGAACCCGGTTTCAGTCCTGCTTGTTGCTCTGTAGAGCAGTTGCTATAGCAACACTCTATACTTGAACATATTTTTGGCAGCAAGACCCGTTCAGATCACTGTCTAAAACACAGGCCCACACAAAATAGAGTGTATTTGACAAATAAGTCAGTTTCAATGTGTTTTTCTCAAGTGCAGCTCTACATTTCACTTTTCTAAACAACATAGAGCCTGATGAATATCATTTGAGCAATGCAGATGATCTCATTTAAGTCGAAATTAAGCATTTTGTGCCTACATCGTATAAACATGACTAAGAAAATGACAAACAAAACCTCGTCTGGACAAAGAAATTTTGATGAAGAACTTTGTAAACCTAGTTCTCATAAGTTAGATCATGCAGATACCCATTTAGCTGACAAAGAAAAAAGAAAAAAAGACATATGATGCAATGGTTTTTGAACAAAATCTGTATTAATAAAATAACACAAAAACACACAGACATAAACTAACATGAAAAGCAATGCTGCTATACATTCAGAGGATGAAACATACATGTTTACTACAACATGTGTGCCCTTCCACATTATTCAAACACATTCAGACATGACAGAGTATTCAGGGTACAAAAATGTTGATAACACTTTACAGTACGGTCTTATACTTTTTAACATTGTCATGTCATGGCTTTTGCGTTCACTTGTTTGTAGTGTTTAAAACCATTTTTGTGTTACCAACATTGTACATTTTAAATCAACAACAGTTTTATATGTACAATGCAAAGTATCACAGCTAAGTATTCATGTGAAAAATAAGCATGTGATCGTTGTTTTTCCACTGACCTCATCATGTCAGCAGAAGGGGAAAAGAGAAAAGGAAATGAACACAACTTTTAGTATTGAAAAGGAAACCAATCTAGGGGTGAGAATCAGAAAGGCATGTCATTCCACCAACTTTATAGGAGGGCAAAAACAAAAATGCACCATAGTTTGATCAGACTTTGTGTATATAATAAAAATGTGTACACTCATGGATGACAGTATACTTTTGCCAGTAGAAAGAGCTCATCAAGAGCTTTCATTTGATATATATATATCTTCATTTTCACCCAAAATGTCACTTACGCCCTTCTGCTTCTCACCCCTTGATATATGAAGACCACAGTGAAAGTTGTGCTGAGATAACACCCTTGATTAGTACCTAGTTTTATTTGAACAAATGTTTCTTTTATTTCATTTTCATCAGCTTATCGTTTCCATTCTCAATGACTGGATTCTTGTTGATGTTAATGCATTAGCCAGCAGTTACTAGGTTAACTTGGCTAGCACGTTTTAGCTCATTAAGGTTACAAATAAGTAACAAAATACATACAAATAGGTTACAAAAAAAATAGTATATTTTAAGCATTTGATCACTTATGCACCACAAAATAAAAACACTATACCAATCCTTATGATGTTTTATAAAAATACACAGAAAAATGCATGCTGTACATTTAATAGTAAAAAGCCTATTGATTAAAAAATATCCCAAACTCAGTTTTAAAATAATGCAGGCGTGTATAACATACAAATTTACTTTAGCTATAAAACTATGATGGATAGATAAAGCAGTTAATCGGTGAAAATGTAAGTGAAGCTTTACATTCAGAACAATACAATTCGTCAACAAAAAAGACATTTTATGGAACAGACTACTTAAACATTATTATTATTATTATTATTATTGTTATTATTATTATTATTATTACAGAAATGGATGGCATATTGCAGTACATACCCAGTAATACAACAAAAGTAATATTTATGGTCTTAAAAGAATAGTTTTTAAGAATTAAACTATGACTATTTGGGAAGTAAAAATAATGTAGTGTTGTACAGTAATGGGATTTCCACAAAAAAGTGGTTATATTTAATGACAATTATGAGACATGATTTTGTCCTACCAGGATCAGAATAATTAGTGAACACATATAAAAATAAACCTAATTTGAAACTGAATATGCTGATTTAATTTAAAAAAAAAAGTGCTGTAACAATTCCCAGTACTGCAACACCCCAAATACATACAAAATCACATAGGTTCATTAAAGGAATAGTTCGCCCAATAATAAAAATCTGCTTTGCAAGTGAACACAGTCCAAAATGCTAAACAAATGTTGGTGGATTCTGATGTGAGAGGACACCAACTGACAGATTTTTCAATGAAGGAAATGTTGTTATAGACAATGGACTTGCCAGAAGCTATGGTTTTAAGTTAAAAATCCTTAAAGATGCATCTTTGCACTTCACAAGACTTTAACTGATGGACTGGAGTTGTGTGGTTTAGTTGCGGATTATTGTGATGTCTTTATCCGCTGTTTGGATTCGGATCCATTGGTGAGCAAGTGATGTAACGCTAAATTCAAACTCATCTACATCTTGGATGGCCTGAGGGTGAGTACATTCTCAGCCAATTTTCATTTTTGGTTAAACTATTCCTTTAAAGAATAACACATAATAATCAAGTTTTTTTAAGATCTCCCTGAGGAGAAGGTTCCGCTTTGAGGTCATCTCTAGTCCATCAAATGACAGAGTTCTTGGAAAACCCACACTTGTATATCAGATAAATTACGATTAACAACAATGCCACTGCCACGCCGGATATAACAATAGCCCAGAATGTGGTTTTATCTGTGGGAGAAATGACATTAATGATTTCACAAACATATGAATTAATCAACAGCTTCAGCAACAGAAGTGAGACTGGTAGTACAACACAGACACTGCCAGCAGCTGTCCTGGAGCGGCCTGGCAGGACCACAACAGCAGCTTAAAAGAGACTATTGTTGCACTATTCATCGTTTCACATAAAAGTGCCTGATGAATCATGAAATGCAAATGCGAAGCTTATTCAAGACCACAAAACCCTGCAGATAAGGAATGGACTTTGGGATGAGTCAAAATACTGTGAGTTTAAGATAATCAACTTGTATAAATATGCTTAAATGTCACAAACACATGCGTGTTTTCTTTCTCGTTAGCAGGGTTTTTATTTTAAATGGAATGAAATTTTTAATAGTATCCACCTTTTTCTTTCAGTAAAAGTGGGCATGGCCACCTGTAAATTTTATGGATGTGGCTTCTGGTTGCATTCGCGTCCAGCTATTTTTAGTTGTACAAAGCAGCTCTTTTTGCTGCTTGATATTGCAAATTGGTGTGTCTTACCATATTACTTTAATGTATCATCTTAATTATAAGCACACTAGTTTGTAGTGCAGTTTTACCGTTTGTAAATGTTATGGGTGTGGTTTGTGGTCGTATTTGCGACCAGCTATTTTTAGCTCTACAAAACAGCTCTTTTTGCTGCTTGAAATTGCAAATTACAATATTACGTTAATGTATTATCTTAATTATAAGCACACTAGTTTGTTATTCATTGTTATTGTTATTCTTCTCATTATTTCCCTATAGTGATGCCCATAGGCTTACTTCCACATTGAGGAAAAAGGTGGATATAGTCAACAAAAGTTTTCTTTTTATTGACTCTTGTTTTCAGGTAATAGTTTGCTTCTCTTAAAGGAGAAGTTCACTTCCAGAACAAAAATTTACAGATAATTTACGCACCCCCTTGTCATCCAAGTGGTTTGTGTCTGTCTTTCTTCAGTCGTGAAGAAATGATCATTTTTGAGGCAAACATTTCAGGATTTTTCTCCATATAGTGGACTTCAATGGTGCCCATGAGTTTGAATTTTCAAAATGCAGTTTAAATGCAGCTTCAGAGGCCTCTAAATGATCCCAGCCAAGGAAGAAGGGTTTTTATCTAGCACAACGATTGGTTATTTTCTAAAAAAACAAAAAAAAAAACACAATTTATATATTTTTTTTAACCTCAAATGCTCGTCTTGTCTAGCTCTGCGTGAACTCCGGTTCAATACAGTTAGGGTATATTGAAAAACTCCCATCTCATTTTCATCTCCAACTTCAAAAATCATCCTACATCACTGCAGAAGTACCGATGCAGTGTTTACAAAGTGAACACGCAAGGAGGGTCAAACACCCTTTACAAAAAAGGTGATGTAAGTGAGGTAAAATAGCGATTTTGAAGTTGGAGGAGAAAATGAGATGGGAGTTTTTCAACATACCCTAACTGTCATGAACCATGAATGCACAGAGTTCACTCAGACCTAGATAAGATGAGCATTTGAGGTTAAAAAGTATATACATTTTCAGGTTTTTTTAAGAAAATAACCGATCGTTTCACTAGATAAGATCCTTCTTCCTCTGCTGGGGTCATGTAGAGCCATTTGAAGCTGCATTTAGGAAGTTCAAACTCACGGGCACCATAGAAGTCCACTATATTAGGGTGACCAGACATGCCACTTCCCCAGGACACCTTCAGCACAGGATTTCGAAATTGTCTAAAATAACCAGGTGATGGTTGTTTGCACTGAGTTGATCGATCGTTGTGCGACATCAAACTAGCAGACGGCTCCATGCTTTCGAATTGCTCTCGCGGTACTTTGATTTGATCACTCTACACTATATGGAGAACATTCCTGAAAATTTTTCCTCAAAAAACATAATTTCTTTACAACTAAAGAAGGAAAGACATGACATGGGGATGTGTAACTTATCTGTAAATTTCTGTTCTGTAAGTGAACTTCTCCTTTAATGCTTATAAAGGTACAAAAGCTGATTTGTAACACAAACATACGCTTAGGCCAGCCTGTAACAGAAGTCATTGTTATATAGTGCTGCATGGATGAGGTAATTTTGTAGGCCAAAACACAAAAAACAAGTAAAGCTTTTAGCACTTCTGGTTCGGTTGTCCGGAAGTGAAAGGCTTTTTGCTTAAATGTCTGAAATAAAATCTGTGTTTAACACAAGCTCAAAATATTTTCATGTTTTATTCTACAACATAAAATATAAAATGAAATGCCCCCTTGTGATTTCTTTAACAAAGTGTCTATTTACACTAAGTTCATAGCAGCGGCCTTTTGGACGCAAATGACCTAAGTGTGAATCTGCCTTTTGCTGAACTTGTTCTTCTCCCTTTTCACATCACATATTAAATCAGAAAGGCATTTATTTTAAATAAAATGAAGAAAATAATCAAAAAGTGGAAAATAAAGTGCCTCACGGGTGTTTATCGTTTAGGGTTTATAGATGTAGGGAGGGTTTTATTGTCACAATAAGGCAGCGTCCATTTAATAATTTAGAACAATGATAATTTACATTCAATGCGTCATTATTACATACTGTTTTTTAATGTACTACAATTCTGAGGTACAAATATATCTAAGTAGTATAAATAGCATCTAACTAATATTATTACAAATACAATACTGCTGTTTTCACTTCATTAGAATCCATTGCCATTTGCACTTATTGTAAAAAGCATCTACCGCTATTTGATTAGTAACAAGTGGCTAAATGGGACTACAGAAGTTGACATGGACAGTAAATGTCACACCACACAGGAAACTCTGCTTTTACAGCTTCAATGTGTTAGAATTGCACTCTTGCAAACTATTTCTAAAGAACTGCTAAAAAGGTTGTCAGAAGCATTGTTCTGTCATGGCAACTCTCTGAGAGTTTAGCACTTCAGTTTTGGCCGAAAATAGATCTGCTATGCTGTCGCCGCTGCAGAGCAAGTCACGAGACTTGCCAGTGCTGCCAATACATCCACAGACATGCTGCTGTGAACATGTAGGAAATACTGCTGCTGCACATAATATGCATGAAATCACCCCGTAACAGATCTAGACAGGTAGAGCTGGGGAAGTGGAGGGTTTCTGAAGTGCACTAGCTGAGTTTTTAAATGTTGAGCAGCATGCTCATTGGCTGCTGATATGAAAAGAAACCAATCAGGTACGCCATGTGAATAATGATGACATTATATCAGACTGAGTTACAACATATCGGACTGCGTTATTTAGAGATTTATGACAGAACTTTGGATTTATGGTAATGCTGAAGTCAGTGACCGTGGTCTGGTTTGTTCATAGCTTAAGTTTAGCTTTTTTCTTCTGATGATTTTAGGCTTCATAATTGAACATGAAGATTAGCATTATGAACAAAATATGCAAAAAATCATAGGGTCAGATTTACTAAACAGGGCAAATTAGCATTAGAGCGCAATTCCATTAAAAGCGCTGATGGAAGGGGAAAAATCTGTGTGATTTACTGACCATGTGCACATTAAAGAACGCAGACGCAGCCAGATTATTTCCATTATGATCTGCACAATCTACCAATAGCAATGCAAAGTACCGCCTGCTTTAAAACATGCTTATTTTGGGTGTTAAATATTGATGCAAATACTAGTTATTTTGACAAGCGCAAACAAAATCGCGTTGCGTGATTGATTTGAATACTTTCCTCCCACAAATTTTGCGTTTCAAAGGGAAACTCCTACAAATGCATATTCAATAAGGTCAGGTGCAAAAAAACTGTGTCCATACCTTTTCAGCGCTAATTCTTCACTGCGCATCTTCAGTAAATCCTGACAGTACTATTTTAACGTCTGAAGACGTTTGATCTGTTGGTCACAAATCTTATTTTCTGCTATAATCCAAAATTTTAAGTAATTCTAACTTCCGTATTGGTCTAGAAAAATAAGTCATCACTGCAGAGTCCTACTGAACATTAAGGGCTGATTCACACTGAACACATTTTTGCTTTGAAAAAATGCAAGGCCTCAAGACGTGTTTGTTAAAAAGCTGAACAACCTTTTAACTTAAACACTGTGTTTTTAGAATGCTGTGTCATGTGCAAGATGCTGCTATAGAAAAAAGACAGGAGCGCAGCGGTCAAACACATCCGCTTAGTGTATTTATATAGAAAAACAATGTAAAGGTAGCGTAGTGGAATAAAAAATGCATTCTGTGTGAGCCTCTAAAAATGTAAAAATCAGTAAATGTAATTTTGAACTGAGATGAACACTGCCTGAAGGCAAAGAGGCAGATTAGTGTTTATTCAATCGAAACTAACCTTTTTGTTTGACAATGAACACTTTGCTGTCGCTTCCCTGCGAGTTTGCGGCAGTGCATGTGTAGTTTCCTGGACTGAGTGTGGAGGACAGAAGCTTTGAGGAGCCGATCTTTTCTTTCAGATGCTCTGAGTGCCATGTGTATGTAGGAGCCGGGTTTGCCTTCACTGTACAGTCTAGCTTGACCTCATCGTCTTTAATGATGGTCTCAGTTAAATTGGAGTGTTTTGGTTTATCTGAGGAGGACAGAGATACATTTGTCAGCACAACAGCGACATGATGAACAGCTGTTACTAACAGATCAATAAAAATACTGCACAACTGAAAACTTTTGTATCTGTGTTAATGCAATGTAATATTTGATCAAATTATCTGTAAATAGGCATATCTGTATGTGATGAATTATGACAGTCCTTTCACACTAGAAAGACCTTTAAAAAATATAAGCTGAATTTAACGGCAAGCTTAGCAATAATAAACTTACAGTATACTCTAGCATTGAGAGGTTTGGATGTTTTTGTAGGAGGAGGTTGAGGTCCTTTTGCTCCCAGTTCCAGCTCTGCTTCACACCTTAATTGAGCTCCATCATCAGCTCTGTCTGGACGGATCTGGAATGTGGCTGTTTCATTCACTGGAGTCTTGATGGTATCAGTAAAAGTGGTTTGATGTAGCAGAGTTTGTCCTTTGTACCATTTGACAGTGAGATTCTGAACAGGAGCCACATCGTGAACGTCACACTGGAGCTTATACTGCTTTCCCTCTATCATTGGTCTGCTGTGATTCACAATGCTGATGGACACACTGTCTGGAGTCTCTGTGGAGGAAGATTTACACACTCTGAAATCTGCAGTGATGAATGTACATTTATTAGATATTTCTGA
>JAHKKF010536761.1:6920-18771 GCA_019740295.1 Labeo calbasu | reverse complement strand
CAGTGCACCTTACGGATTGTTAGATTGTATTGTTGTGTTGTTAGCGTTCCCTAGTTTCCAGAGTTCCTAGTTTCCTCGTTCCCGTGTTTTGACCTCCCACCTGGTTCTCTCGTTCTTCGACCTTACGCCGCCTGCCTTTTCGGACTCTTGCTCTTGCTCATTGGATTATTCTCTACGTTTGCCTGTGATGTTCCTGTCTGCTCCTGTCTCGACCCCGCCTGTATGACTATGTCTTTGTCCTGTGATTTAAATAAAAGCTCGCATATGGATCCGCTCGCCTCTCGCCTCTCACTCTCCGTAACAAATACAATGACAGTTATATTAAAAAATGTCCTGGCTCATTCACAAGAGAGTGGTGTTGGACGATGTAGACATACCCAATAATTTCAAATGGCTATAGATACTTTTTTGTACAGGGGCAGTTTGTTTTTTATAGAGCAAATAAACAGTAAATGTGTTTAATAAATATTATTTCAATAAATACACAAATAACCATAATTAGCAAATTGTCTGTTTAAAAAAAGAAAGAAAGAAAGAAAGAAAGAAAGAAAGAAAGAAAGAAAGAAAGAAAGAATCTGAATCAGTCATGTAAAATCATGTTAAAATTAAAATACTAAATAAAAGGCTTCAAATTGGAAGTACAACCTGGGCTGTCTTTTTCTATCAGCTCTTCAATAGGTAGAGCTTGTCTTTCATAAAGTGTTTGGATAATTTTAGTGTTACCCAGCACCTGGGTCAGACATAACCCAGTGGTTGAGTTAATTACTGTGGGGTTTTTGTGCCCACTTCAGGAAAGAGCAGTTCTTAGCACCATCAAACTGATGCACGTCTTTGGTAAAATAGTTAATTAGGGTGTGTTTACAAGACACCAGTCAGCTGCGCACAATTTCAAGATTATTATAAATGTCACATCCGGAAGAGAGGCGCACGCATTTGTTTTCTCTGTATCACACTTACACACTTTTGAGAAATAATCTTAGAACAAATTTTCAACAGTTTATATGCAATTTTTTTATAAAAGAGGCCCCGCGTGAGCGTCATTACCGAGAGCAAAAAGTGTTTGACCTGACAGCTCCATTTTTAACTCCACCCCCTACTGCTCTCGTCTAATCTCGTTGACCGCTGTCTGTAGTCGAACACACCTAACGTCTGAGAAAGCAGCTTTTATACTAGACAAAAAGAACGCATGACAAAACCAACCATTAAGAACAAGATACATGCAACCGTGGAACCAATTAGAACATAACACACAGACAGGAGTAGCACATGACATGATCACATGAGGGGCAAAGGACACATGGGAAATAGGGTCCAGAAAACAAGGGCAAGAATTCAGGGTAGCGTGCCCTCTAATGGAGCTCATGTGCACTCCAGCCGGCGATCATGACAGAAATTATCATGCAAACCAGTGGCTGTGTGGAGAATTTTACTAAAGTTTAGAAGTTAATCTGTAAACATTAATTACACTTACTGAAATTAATCGACTTACTGAAATGCCATTTAAACTTCTTCTTCTGAGACTAAATTATCAACTCTAACTCCTCCTAGAGCTTTAACTCTACAAACTCCAAACTCAGCCCATATCTTCAGACTGATCTGAAGTTAGTTGCTATATCTTTTCTTCTGATCGGACTTATGGTTTTCATAAAATTGAAGATTAAAAATCATAAAAATCCCATAGACTTACATTGACGGAATTTTCAAATGAGCCAACACTTTTCAAAATCCAACTCTCAAAACTGCCAGAATCCTTTGAGACTCAATCAAACTTTCCATTCTATGTACTGTATTTCTAATCCATTTAAACTCATTCAAACTCATTTAAACTCATCTATCTATCTATCTATCTATCTATCTATGGGTAGCAACCAGAATCACGCTAGTAACTTGCTAATCGTGCTAGAAACAGGCTAACAACTAGCTAATTATGTTAAAGAAATGCTAGCAACTTGCTAATCATGCTAGAAACTTCCTAGCAATTTGCTAATCATGCTAGAAACATGCTAGTAACTTGCTAGTCATGCTAGAAACATGCTAGCAACATGCTAACAACTTGCTAATCATACTAGAATCATGCAAGAAACATACTAATCATGCTAGAAACATGATAGCAACTTGCTAATCATGTTAGAAACATGCTAACAACTTACTAATCATGCTAGAAACTTGCTAACAACTTACTAATCATGTTAGAAACATGCTAGCAACTTACTAATCATGTTGGAAACAACCTAGCAACATGCTAGCAACTTGCTAATCATGCTAGAAACATGCTAGCAACTTGTTAATCATGTTAGAAACATGCTAGCAACATGCTAGCAACTTACTAATCATGTTAGAAACAAGGTAGCAACGCGCTAGCAACTTGCTAATCATGCTAGAAACATGTTAGAAACATGCCGGTATCTTGCTAATCATGTTTAAGCTGGTCACTAGCATGTTTCTAATCATGGTTTAAGCTGGTCCTTAGCTGGTTTATGCTGGTCCTTTGCTGGTTTATGATGGTCATGTTGCTGGTCAAGGACCAGCATAAACCAGCAAAGGACAAGCTTAAACCAGATAAGGACCAGCTTAAACCAGCATCAAAACATACCTAACCAGCATCCCAGCATCAAAACATACCTACCAGCAATTGCTGTTTTTTTCATCAGGGAAGCCAACTTAAAGTTTGTCTATACAAACTTTTTTATCTAGTTTATGTATAAACTAGTATAGTACAAATTAATCAACATTATGCTGGGTTAACTCGACCCATTATGCTAGGTTAAATAAACAACCCAATTTATTGGGTAAAATTAACCCAACATGTGTTCTGTTCTATATTTATCCAGCCCTTGGATTGTTTTTAGAGTGTAAATAAAATTAAATAAAAATAAAAAGGAAATAAAATAACTAACAAACAAATAAGCTGTGATGTAACCATGGGAAATTAAAACACAAGTACCCACAAACTCCCACAAGGCAACATTTGCTGACGCTGTGACTCATGCTTTATGAAAGCACTTGGACCAAACGTTGAATCCACAATTCCACGCATAACTAAGACACACCTTAGATCCAGAAAGACACACACACCCTTGAAACAAACACTCAAGGTTCACAATTTCTGGAAAGACTAGTGTTTTTCCTAAGGAACAGTTAGTCACAAGCCTGCATGCATGTTTGTGTGTGGGTGTGTATGTATATGTTCTGGCAACAGCCCTTACATTAGTAATTCTTCTGATAAAAACACAGGTTGTGTTTCTCAGGGTGTGATATAACAGACTTGTCCTTTCATGTCTGCAGGTTGTCCCCATACAAGCCGCCAAACACACGACCGCAAGCTGCATGGTGGATTCCATAACGGCCAGACTCTATCAAACAAACAAATCACGCAGGGCCTCTGGAATGCCATGCACTCTAAAATAACAGGATTAGTACAGATGAGCTACTGCAAGGAATTACACCAATGAATTACCTCCATCAAACAGTTTATTTCACCCTTCACAGCACCCTTCATATCCCCAATGAACATGCCGTTCCTTAGAAAAATAATCATTGCCGCTACTTTTCTACGCAAACAAACCAAATGACTGCATTTAGGAAAGAGTCGTTAAAAGACTGTAAAGTTAAATATGCACAGTGATTTCTTGCATCAATGCCTGTAATTAGTTCAGGAAATATGCCAGTTGGGAAAAATACCTCTAATTTATTCCTCCATTTCTTAAAGTAACAAAAATGCTGACTTTGAATGTAAAACATGTAAACATGGACATTTTACTTAATCTGTGTGCTGCGACTACATGAATAATCTTTGTTGCATTAACCAAAACTGGTTTTTCGAGCATGCTTTGTATACAGTAGGATGATCAGGAGAGTAAATATTGAAATCAAGTGTAATTTTATGTGTTTTTCTTTTCTTTTTCTTTTTCTTGTAAAGGGAAAGATTCTTCTGTTTAATGTTCAGCTATGTTTAACATTTAACAGAGTTTCTTTTTTTTTAACCACTGTGTTAAAGAGTAGATTAAGTTGTGTTAATGTCAGTGTAGTGACAAGTAAATTCCTACTTGTTTGTTGCAAACAAGTGCCTTGGTCTGGAAATGATCTGAGTTGAATGTTCTAGGAGGAGTTTGGTTTTCAAAGAAAATCAAACTGGCAGACAGGAAGTATTAAAGATTATCGCACAATTCGTATAAAGTTCTCTGCATGATTCAAGGAATCTATAATCTAAAAAAAGCCTGGGTTAAAACAATCCAATTTGGGTTATTTTGGTAACCCAAGGCTGGGTCAAATATGGACAAACCCAGCGTTGGGTTATTTTAACTGACCGGTTGGGTTAAATCTTTGATCCAACATGCTGGGTTGTTTTAATTAACTCAAATATTGATTGAAAATCACTTTTGCTGACTTAAAATGGACCAAAAATAGGTAGTAGTAGTAGTAATAGTAGTAGTAGTAGTAGTAGTAGAAGGAGAAGAAGGAGAAGAAGAAGAAGAAGAAGAAGAAGAAGAAGAAGAAGAAGAAGAAGAAGAACAGTTTTTTTGAGTTTGAGTGCATAAAGTATAACTCCTTCAATACATTTTAAAGCAACTTTGTGAGTCTAATGTTATGTTTTGTTGTTATGTTTTATTATGTTATCAATATAATGGGATTCTTCTGTTTTAAGATTATGAGGGAAACAGAAAGGTAGTCTGCATAACCTGCAAGAGCAGGTCATTCTTTATTTTCTCTAACTCTCTTCTCCCTCTTTCTCTCTCTCCTCTGACAATCTCTTCCTCTGACGCACACACACACACACACCCATGGCCGTCCTCTTGCCCCAGCTGCAATTATCAACAGAGCGTTTCACTTCTCTAGGTTGAAGGCAGCTCTTTCCAGGACGGAGTGTGACTCAGACACTACAGAGGTAAGACACACCGCTGCATTTGCATGTCGTAGTCACATAAAAGTTGCAGGTAACTCAAAGTCAAAAGTTTTGATCGCTTTGATCACAGCAAAAAAGAGGACAGGCATGAGAGTAACTTTAGAGAATCATCATTGAAAGTGGAATATGAATACAGCAAACAAATTTCCAGCAAAGTTACAAAATATGCTAAATTACGCTAATGGACATTTGTTATGCTTTTAAATGTCAGTATTTAGATTTCTCCAGTTGGATTTGTGTAAAAGTGTGTTGCATTTCTTTTGCAGTTAGTTTCCTTCACTGCCATCTATTTAGTCAAGGCAAAGTCCTGCTTACCGATCTTCAAAAGGGTTTATGACAGGGAAGGTAAAGTTCAAAATAAACAGTGACAGACAAGTGTAGGTTTCAGGAAAACATTTTAAATATGACTATGAAAAATGTGCTTGCAAATAAAGCTCTTGTTTCAGTAAGCCAGTGAGAAAACAGAATGGAATGAGGGGTTACCTGTACAGTGTTAAACTGACAAGATAAAAAGGGTGTAAAATTCCCTGAGCTCCATAACAGACCAAGGTAACACGACACAACACAATTCAAAAGCTGTTACGGATTCAAAAATAAGAACAATACGTCACCTTTTTACATGCTTATTAAGCCTAAAGCCTCAGACATACTTTTTGCATTAACCTGTAACTTTTGAAACAAACTATATACAAAACATTTCACTTTAAAAAAACAAAACATTTTACTTCAGAAAACAAAGTAGATAATAGAAAGAATATAATATAATATTATAGAATAGAATAGAATAGAATAGAATAGAATACTCTGACATTGTCTGTTGCTAATGTTTGAACATGTTTGTTGCTAAAGTGATGATCTACACTTGTGGATATTTGTGGTTCACCCAAAAATGTAATTTGTGTCATGAATTACTCACCCTCAAATTCTTCCAAACCTGTATGAATTTCTTTCTTCTGCTGAATACAAAGAAGATATTTTGAAGAATGTTGGTAACCAAGCAGTTGCTGGTCCCCTTTTACTTCCTTAGAATTTATTTTTTTTTACCAAGTCTATATCTTCTTTTGTGTTCGTTCAGCAGAAGAATTAAATTTAAACAGGTTTGTGACAACTTCAGTGTGGGTAAATGAAGACCATTTAAATTCATATGCTGACTTTTGCATAAAATGTTTACTTAGCAATTACTATAAAGCAAAATTCAAATATAATAGAAATAGTGTATGTGTTTTGTCATAAAATGCTTTAGTGTATAAGTATATTGGTATATTATTAAGTTTAAAATATTTAGTAAAATTGTAACTGTCAGCAAAACAACAACAACAATAATAATAATAATAATAATAATAACAACAACAACAACGTTCAGACATTTTGTACAGCCAAAAAATAAAAAAAAATAATAAAAATTCAGGCTATGGCTGAATATGTAGTTAATCATCAGAATTTCAAAAACAGGAGCCAAACTGTTTCCACAAGAGGAAAAAGTTCCATCCCAAACAGGGATTTTTTTTTCCTGGAAGAGACATCACTAGAATGTTTTTGAATAGTTTCTGATTGATTTTTTTTTTAACATTTGGAGCATAGAAAATGTTACACCAACTTTCTGATTCTCTTTAAGTAGCATAGAAAAATGACTTTACACAGGAAAGTAAATATGAATAGACAATAAACAAGTACAAAAAAGGCAATCTGCATTACATATAGATCTTTTAACAGCTGGCTTGCTTATCACCCAGACACACAAAATCAGCTCCACTCGGTGCCCCTATTAAACAAGCATGTGTTCAGCAGATACAGCAGGTACACTCTGATATGTCCAACTCCAGATGAGCAGCTGGCAAAAGTCAAGGATCTGTGGTTTAGAAATGCAAACAACGAGACAGACCAGCAGTGAGCATTTCTAGGACGTTCACCTAAAAGAGTTCAGGGTTAAATAAACTCTCCCTCAATCCAGACAAGCTATAGCAAAGTTACTAAGTTTACAATACATCCAAAGCTCAAGTGCCACAAAGCTGCCCTTACACTTTTATTTACATGATTTCATAAGCTACTGTATATAGTGAAATAGACAACAACATTGCAAGTGGCTTGGATGTTGTTGGTCAGCCAAGCTGTACACACATGTAGGGAGTTTACAGTCAAAAGTAGATATTTCTGTGTTGAGTAGTGTATGATCTCACCCTCCGGAACACTAACTGAGAATGATGATATGGAAGAAATTAGTAGAATGGTTTTTGATGCAAAACAAAAGCCATTTTGCACACACTGATCATTTAGAACATGTGTATCGAAGGTACACGTGTGGATCAGGTGGACTAAGTAACGTTCAAGATAAAGTTAGTCACACGAATGTGAGCAATTTTTTGACTTGCACAAAAGAAAGACGACTTTTAGCACTAACACAACAAAAAGAAATGCACATTATGTGTGTAACTGATTCTTTAGGAGACATTTCATTATTCTTGTGTCACAATTTTGTCACATAGTACACCAGCTAAATAAGCAACATTTTCTAGAATTATTATCAACTACACACAAAATGCATACAAACTAAACTGAACCATCAAAATTCACAATTAAAACTTCTGACCAATTTAAAGTTGCTACTGCCATGATTCAAACTTAGATGCCACCATCTCAGAATTTAAGGGGTTAGGAGAAAATTTCCCAGCATTGTGGTGCTGTTTATGTACACTAATCTTGTAACTGTCAAAAAGATTATTCTGATATGGACTGAAGCCAGCACATGTCCAACTGCAAAGCAATGACATTTAGAAGGCAGTTAATGATCAGAAAAACACAAGTAGTATGTGCAAAAACTGTAGTATGTGTCAACTTTACCCCATCTACCCCTTAGAGTAATAAAATGCAAAAGCAGTTTTACCACTAAATAGAAATAGAATTAAAATGAAAAGCAATATTGTGGCTGATCCTAATCATGTCCTGAATAATGAACATAAATTTTTACCAAAGATAAAGAATTCCACAATTTAATAAGGTTAAACTGATTCACTTATTTTATTTAATTTTTTTTTCAAGCTTTTACTTTTCACAAGTAAATACTATTTCAGTCTTCAAATTGCCATGTTTAATTTAATTTGTTGCTTGCTTTTTTGTAATTTGTGAAATTTACTAGCAATATCTGAGTCAAAACTATTTCAAAGTGAATCTTAGATAATATGTTTTCTGACCTTTTTTAGTTGTTGCTTTGTCTGAGCATATAACAAAAACTGAATGAAAACCATTCAATGTTTATATTTCTTTCTTTCTCTTTAGATCATGATGAATGCCCTTTTAGATTACGACCATGACTATCATTATCATGACCATGACAATAGTTCCAACCACAGTGACTATGACGACAAGGATTTTGAAGACTTCCACACAGTCTGCGACAAACAAGAGGTCCGGTCCTTCGCTGGGGTCTTTTTGCCAGTCGTCTACACTCTAGCACTGATCCTGGGCCTGGCCGGGAACTCGCTAGTCATCTTAGTTTACCTTTCCCATAAACGCTTACGGACACTGACGGATGTCTTCATCCTCAACCTGGCCTTCGCAGACCTCCTACTGCTTCTTACGCTGCCCTTCTGGGCTGCAGACGCAGTGAATGGCTGGGAGATAGGCACAACCGCCTGTAAGATCACTTCAGCTCTCTACACCACCAACTTTAGCTGTAGCATGCTGCTGCTGGCCTGTATTAGCATAGACCGCTATCGTGCGCTAGCCAGAGGCTCCACCACTGCCAATGCCCCAGCCAGGAACAATGCCCGCAGGCAGAGGATAATCATGTGCCTCCTGGTTTGGGGACTTGCCATTGTCCTTGGATTGCCCGATATGGTGTTCTACACGGTGAAAACACAGCACACGAGTGGGCGTAACACCTGCCGGGCAGTTTACCCGCACAGCATGGCGCGGGCAGCTAAGGCAACTCTGGAAATTCTGGAAGTGTCACTTAGCTTTCTTCTGCCTTTTATGGTGATGATGTTTTGCTATTGCAGGGTTGGAATTGTGTTAAGTCAAGCTGCAACAGCGGGTGTACGAGGGGGAAAGAGATGGCGGGCATTTCGGGTGTTGATAGCGGTAGTAGGTGTGTTTCTGTTCACCCAGCTCCCCTATAATGTGGTAAAATTAATCAGAGCCCTGGATGTGATCTACATTTTAGTGACAGAATGTGAGGTGAGCAAAAACCTGGACCGGGCCAATCAAATCACTGAAAGCCTGGCTCTCACGCATTGCTGCCTGAATCCTGTGCTCTACGTCTTTATCGGCTCGTCCTTCAAACTGCACGTTCTGAAACTCGCCAAACGCTGCGGGCAGACAGGAAGAGGGTACCGCCATGGCAACGAACAGCCCACTGTTGAGATCTCCCTTAAGTCAGGCACACAAACTCATACTCACTCTTCGTCGGACAATGAAGACACGAGTACGTTCACCATATGACATGGCAATAACTTAAGACAATGAGGACTGCCAACTATATTCCAGGATATTATTTTAAAACTTAAAGTGTTTCAGTAACTTTGACAATAACAGTCATGTACAAAGTTCATTAAGTCTGAAGTATTATTCAGTTTTGATGTGATCGCTAGCATATGCGTATACAGTTGAACACACAGCTTTTCAAAGAGTACTTTGTTTGTTTGTTTTTATTAACATACATGAACACAGGCACTCAAAACAAACTCACTAGAAAGTTTCATTCTTGTTCAGTGTCTGCACTATTTCCACTTATTTAAACTAGAATTGTAGCTGTCTTTTAACCCTTCTCAAAATTGCTCATCAATATGGGCATCTATTATGATTGTTACTGTCATCTCCATTACTTTTCAATTGTAAAACAAAAGGCCGGGCCAGTATTGCCAACTATGGAAATTAAATATACTTTGGCTTTTAAGATGTTAACCAGAAACATTCTGCTACGATATCTTTGATGAGATCTTTTGTTATATGTTTAAAGATCGAAGTATGCTGTTTATCAGAAGACTTAAAGACTGGAATCTGAGCATGCAGAATTCCATGGAAAACTTAACAGAATCTGTCGTTAACAACACTTGTGTGTTTTATGTGTTTTGGTTGCTAATGCTCTCTGCTAACAACTGTGTCATTACTCAGTTTTAGCTAATAATATTCCACAGAATCTCCAAAATCAGTGCATAAAACAGGAAAAATGCACAGATTCCATGTGGGCATATTTATCAGATATATACTGATCACACAAAAGTGTATACTGAACTCAGGGATCTTGTGTAGTAAAGATACCCTGCATACCAGTTGTTACGTATTTGTATATTATATATTGCCAGTGTAAATACATTTTCAGAATAAAATATACTTTATCCACTTGGAGTTGTATTGAAGTTTTGTTGTTATTTGGTGGTTTGGAATCACATGTGCTTTTGCACGCAAAAGTCGGCAGGAAAACAAGGAATACAAACATATACAAGTCACATGCACAGATTATGCTTTACACACAGGATATAAACCACAGCATCTGATTCTTGTTGTAAGTGTGTGGCTTTTAAGGAGACTTTGTGAATTAATGGAAAGGTTATTATATGACAGCAGAGATGATATATTGAAAGAAGATTGGAAAAAGAGGTTCATGAACAACTAAAGTGGTCAACCATATTTTTATTTAAATGGGGGAGGGGGTAAAAAAAATAAAACAAAAGCACAGAAGAAGATGACAGAATAAAAAAAAGCTCAAGTTTCTTGGCTTAATTTGAAGGACATTAACAACCATATGTTGTTACATTTGTTTATGAATTATTACCAGCATTTATGAATTATTAAGGTCTGGTGCTCTGAAATTACATTCCAGCCTTTAAGTTCCACCTCTTAAAAAAAAGAGACTTGAAAGTTGATGTTATTTTGCAAAAGTGCTGATATGCATGAAGGCACTACAGTTTCAACTATGTCAAAGAAGAGTTTGTGAAAGTGACGCTGAGAAAATGTGTACTAATAAGCGATGCTTCATGCTTTTAGAAATCTAATCATGCTTTCAGAAATCCAATGTTCTGTACTCCCTCTTGACCCTCCAAACGTTTCATGCCAAGGCAGGTGGTTGAAAAGGATGGAATCATGATGTTAGCCAAAAGGTAACAATTTTAGAGACAGAGAAGAGCAAGTTAAAATGGAAATATACTCAGACTATGCTTTGAAATGGAAATAGACTACACTGCCAGAGGTCACTCTAAGCAGCTGAAGTAGAGAACAGTTTAACCGCATATGTAAATAACACATGGTGAGGAAAAATTCACTGGAAAAAGACAAGAGGAAAAAATAAAAAAGAATGAATGTCACGTAGGCAGGATTGATGACAGTTTCTGTGAAAGACCTGAAGTCAACTCAAGTGAGTCAGTCCCAAATCAGGCGCCAATAACAGTAACTCCGGGTGTGTCACACAGACCACGTATTCAAACGTATTCTGCCTCACAGCTTTTTGATATTGTAGTATCCATTATAAACATTAGCCTGTGTGAGTGTCTGTTTGCAGTGGAGTGTGTCTCATTCCACCAAAAAAATAAATAAATAAAAAAAGAATTGTGTTGGTGTGTGTAGAAAGCAGAGCACTGCTTAACAGTGGACCTTCACAGTGTGCTCAGAACTGCTCAGCTGTTACTCACTATAATGACAGAATGTTTACTACAAATCACCAGATTTCTCCATTTGTGAGTGGGTGTTTAGATGCAAGCATGATCTAAATGTAACATCTTGTACAGGATGTAATGACACATGAAGACTTTACACAAAGTGCCATTGTTTTATCCCAAAAATCCTTCCAACCTTTGATTAAAAATAAAGATGCACCAATGTATCGGCCAACAATCGGTATCAGCCAATAAAAGCAATTTATTTCACTATCGGCCATCGGCCTGTCTACATCAAACAATTGTAGCATCCAATAATCACAAAGAGCTCTGTGCTTTCTTATATCTGATACATAAAAAA
>JAHKKF010536760.1:23309-34821 GCA_019740295.1 Labeo calbasu | reverse complement strand
AATAAATGTAAAATAAATAATTTTTTCAAATTTTACTAAATCACATATATTTCGTTATTTATTTAAATAATCAAAACAAACACATAATCAAAATATTTCTTTAAAATCTTTTTTATTTTAATTGTTTAATTTTACCATTTGTTATTTTAATAAAATGCATTATTTAAATTAATTTTATTTACTTATTATTTTAATCAGTTATGTATTAAATCAAATGTATATATTTATTATTTACTTAAATCACAATTTATGTCTTTTTTTCAAATTTTACTAAATCACATTTATTTAGTTATTTATTTAAATAATCAAAACAAAAACATAAACTAAATATTTAAATTATCCAAAAAAAATGTAATTTATTTTTACCATTTGAGATTTTGATAAAATGCATCATTTAAATACATTTTATTTACTTATTATTTTAATCAGTTATTTATTCAATCAAATGTATATATTTATTATTTACTTAATTCACAATTTATGTCTTTTTTCCAATTTTATTAAATCACATTATTTAGTTATTTATTTAAATAATCAAAACAAAAACATAATCAAAATATTTAAATGATCAAATCTTTTTTTTATTACTTTAATCAAATCTATGAATGTGTTTATATATTTAAATCACATTTGATTCATTTATTCAAAACAAATGGCTGGAAAATACAGGTTTTCTCCAAATAAAATCTAGGGCTGGACTATTCAGGGGAAAAAAAAACTTTATCAGAAAAATTGCAATTTAAAATGCAAAGCTATAAAAAAAAAAAAAAATAAGAATAAGAATAAAAAATAAAATAATAAAAATGCATTTAGGGAACAAAAAAATGCTCGTCTGCTCGTTTTTGTTGACTGTAATGATGAGGATCAGTAGTTAGTTGCCGTTTATTATTATTACATCTCGTTTTCTTTCCTCATTAAACTGAAGAAAAATTGCAGTTCAAAATGCAAAGAGGCACAGTTTGGAAAATTAAATTAAACTAAATTAAATTAAATTAAATTAAAATGTAAAAATAAAATAAAATGTCATTTATTTAAATATTTGATTTACTATTAAAATGATTATTTAAATTAACAATTTATTTTAATCAAATGTATATATTATTTAAATCACATTTTATTAATTTTACTCACATTTATTTATTTACATTAAATATTATTTATTTATTTATCTATTTATTTATTTTTTTACACTGCTTTTCTCTAAAGTTTTCCACCCCCATGCGAACCCCATTGAAAACCTGTGCTAGAACATGACGCTCTTAGTGTTTACCAGTGGAAATCACATTTGTCATTGATATTAGATGATCTGAAGAGGAGATACTGTATAATAAATGACATTCAAAGCTCATAAGAACTGAGCAGCTGTTTGCATTTCAATCAGAAAATCAACCACAGACACTTCAGCTCAACACACAGTGAACAGAAGAACATGAGCGTGACAGACGGCGCTCCACGATCATATATGTGAGTCACAGCGTCCAACATCTCCAGCATCAACATCACAGGAAGTCACTGTCAACACGAGAACGCATCATCCGAGCGCTTCCTGTCGGAGTTCTCGTGTAAACTGACACATGATGGACGGACAAACCTGTCAGATTCACATCAGCAAACCCGCGTGACATCACATCATTCATTCGTCCTTCGTCGGCGCAGGTTAATGAACGCTCTCACACACTCTGGATGGGGTCACGGGAGGTTAATTACAGAACGGCACGCTGACAGACGGCAGACAAACCGATATGCAAAGCAGCCAAAGAGCCTGCGCTGGAAATGACTGCACAGAAACACCGACAGACGCAGCGCACGCGTCTCCAGACGCACGGCGAGGCTCATTTATTTGTCTTTATGGCTACACCAGGCTGACATTTATCCATTTTTCATGAGCCAACTTCAGCGCGCAACAAACAAATCAATTTCCCAGCACTAGATTACACAGCAAAGACAATATGAGCACACGGGACGCACTTCAGCAGAACACAATTCATCCTCAAGGAGCTCTGAACGCCTCTATTTATGGCGAGGGGCGGAGCCGCTTCAGAACCCGCCAATCACAGCCGCTCTGGACAGAACACCTGACGCCCGATTGGCCGATCTGTTGCGTGCTGCAACTAGTGGCGCTTGAGATGCAGATTTATCTTTAAGATTTATATTTAAGATGAACTTTCTATTCATCTGTGAATCACAGTTTCCACAAAAATATTGTGCAGATTACAAAGCTTTCTGTGCGTTTATATATATTTTTTTATTTATATATTTTTTTGTATTTTTATTTCATTTTTAGTACCTCAATTTAAACTTATTTTATTTAGTTAGTTGTCAAATTTTCAAATGTTAAGATTTTCATCTAATATTTATATTTTATTTCAGTTTTAGTTTTGGCAACTTTTTTTTGTTAGTTTCCAAGGTATCATTTTTAATTTTTAAATTTTGTTTAATATTAATATTAATATGTATATGAATTCATTTTAGTTTAAGTTTAACATTTTGCGCTTTTGCTATTTTAATTAGATTAAAAAAAAAATCCCTGTATTTGAAATATTTAGTTTTAGTTTATTCTTATCTTAGTATTAGTAGTTTTAGTACTTAACATAAACATTTGTTTCGGTTAGTTGCCCTGGTTGCAACATTTCTAATTTTTATATTTCTATTAATATGCATATGTGTATGAATTCATTTTAGTTTAAGTTTAACAGTTTGTGCTTTTGCTATTTTAATTAGATAAAAAAAATGTATTTTAAATATTTAGTTTTAATTTATTTTTATTTTAGTATTAGTCGTTTTACTACTTAATTTAAACATTTTGTTTTAGTTTGTTGCCCCGGTTGCATGATTTTCATTTCATCTTTTTAAGTTTAAGTTTTTAATATTTAATTTAATTTAATTTAATTTTAATTTTTTAGTTAAATGCTAAGGACAAAATTTCTAATTTTCATTTAAGTTTTTAAGTTTCATTTTTTTTTTTTAAGTTTAATATTAATATTAATATGTATATGAATTCAATTTAGTTTGAATTTAACATTTTGTGCTTTTGTTGTTTTTATTAGATAAAACAAACTCTATTTTAAATATTTAGTTTTAATTTATTTTTATTTTAGTATTAGTCATTTTAGTACCTATAATTTTACTACTCGGTTAGTTGCTCTGGTTGCAATATTTCTAAATTCCATTACATGTTTTTAATTTAATGTAATTAAATTTAAGTTTATTTTATTATTTTATTTTATTTTTTATTCATTTTATTTCAGCTATACTTTTACTTGTCGAGGGTGCAATAAATTGATTTTTTTTTAAAGAAATCGCTAGTTTTATTCATCAAGGATGCATTCAGTTGAACAAAAGTAATAGTGAAGACATTTATAGTGTTACAAAAGATTTCTATTTGAAATAAACACTGTTCTTTTAAACTTTCTATTCATCTGTGAATCCTAAAAAATATGATGGTTTCCAGAGAAATATTCATCAGCACAACAGTTTTCAACATTGATAATAATATAAAACAGCATATTAGAATGATTTCTGAAGGATCATGTGACACTGAAGACTGGAGTAATGATGCTGAAAATTCAGCTGCGCATCACAGAAATAAATTACAGTTTACCAGATATTCACATAGAAAACAGATATTTGAAATAGTAATATTATTTCACATTTTTTACTGTTTTAACTGCATTTTTAATCAAATGAATGCAGCCTTGGTGAGCAGAAGAGACTTCTTTCAAAACATTAAAAATCAGACTGTTGAATGGTTAGCGTGTGCACCAGTAAACAGGTTTAGTCAGTTTTCTGGAAGGACTGGCGTTGAGACACACACAGGCCGTCTTTGTGGTTTCTGTCAGTATCTGGGGTTGTACGGAGGTTGTGGAGAACAAAATACGAGCAGCGAGGTTCAGATGAGACATTTGATCAAAGAAACGAGAGGCTGTCGCTCACCTGCAGAAACACAACCTGCCACTGACTTTCACTCAGAAATATCAGCATCCATTCTGCTCTCAAACGGACACACAGTGAGTGTTTCCATCCAGACGGATCTGTAGTGAGATCTGTTAGCAGCTCATTTCTCTCAGCGTTTGGAAGTCAATCTACGGCCCGAGCGCTCGTGTTTCACAACCGGACGGTTTGTTGAAACCCCTGGAGAGGATCGGCGACGCTCGTAAACAGTCTAGTAAACTTTTATACGCCAGCTACTTAGTGCACTCATAAAACGAGCTCTGTCAGGAGAGACCCGGAGGAAACACAGAGATTCTCCCAATAAACCTGCCTCAACATTTACATGGAGTTTCTCTGATTCACACGCATCTGTCGGCCGTGTTCAGAATGAATGCTACTGTGCATTTTGGTATGCATGTGTTTTGTTTTTGCAGTTAACTATAAAATTAACTAAAAAATGCGAGTAGTATGGTAGTATGCTGCTCTCAACAGAGTCTTAGATTTTCCTCCAGACAACTAAACAACAGCAGATGATGTTTAATAATGTTCAGTCAAATCATGTTCTGATCACAGACTGAAGTTTTTCCATCTTCGCTCAGAGCCGAATGAGAAACGGTGTGTGATAATGCAGACGCAGCTTTGCTGTTTTCCTACACGCCTCTATTACAATATTTTCCATCTGATGAATAATCACAGAATAATGCAGAGATCACGACAAACGGCTGGAAAATAAAGGTTTTCTCCAAAAATCTAGGGCTGGACTATTGAGGGGGAAAAAAATATATCAGAAAAATTGCAATTTTAAAATGTTGTTTAAAAAGCAAAGCTCCGGGTTTACTGTGCTTGTTTGTAGGGCTGCACAATTTGGCCCATTTGTTTGAATTATATATTAATACAGCTATAAAATAATAATAATAATACTAAATAATATATTACATAGTAACAATATTATATTAAACTACAAATTATAAAAATACTCAAATAAATCTTAATAAAATAAAAATGCATTTAGGACAAAATCGAAAAAACAAAAAATAATAATATGCAGTGCAAATGTTAAATTAAAATAATAATACTTATGGTTGTCTTAATTTCTTCAGTTTTCAAAAGATAAACCATTTATTTATTTACTTACTTAGTTTAATGATAATAATAATAATAATAATTATTATTATTATTATTATTATTATTGATCATAATAATAATAATAATAAGATTATTATTACTAAATAATATAAATAACATATTAGTAAATATTAACAACATAATATTAAACTAAAAATTATAAAAATACAAAAAAATATCGTATTAAAATAAAAACAAAAAATGTTTCAAATGTTAAATTAAAATAATAATATTTATGGTTGTCTTAATTTCTTCAAACCATATATTTATTTATTTACTTATTTATTTATTTAGTTTAATGATGATAATAATAATTATTATTTTTACTGATAATAATATATCAATGCTACTACTACTACTAATATGATTCTTTTTACTGAATAATATAAATACATATTACTAAATATTATTGTAACAATATTATATATTAAACCAAAATTATAAAAAAAAAATACTAAAAAATTTATATATATATATATATATATATTTTCTAAAAAAATTTGATTAAAGTAAAAATACATTTAGGATTTTTTAATAATAATAATAATAATAATAATATGCAGTTCAAATGTTAAATTAAAATAATAATATTTATGGTTGTCTTAATTCCTTCAAATGATAAACCATATATTTATTTAGTTAGTTTGACGTTGATAATAATAATAATAATTATTATTATTAATAATAATTATTATTATTATCAATAATAATACATCAATACTACTACTACTACTACTAATAATATGATTATTATTACTAAATAATATAAATAAAATATTACTAAATATTATAGTAACAATATTATATTAAACAAAAAATTATAAAAATGCAAAACAAATAATAGCCAAAAATACATTGTACGGGTCAAAATTATAATTTTTTTCTTTTATACCAAAAATCATTATGATATTAAGTAAAGATCATGTTCCATGAAGATATTTTGTAAATTTCCTACCGTAAATATATCAAAACTTAATGTTTGATTAGTAATATGCATTGCTAAGAACTTCATTTGAACAACTTTAAAGTTGATTTTCTCAATATTTAGATTTTTTTGCATCCTCAGATTCCAGATTTTCAAATAGTTGTATCTCGACCAAATATCGTCCTGTAATCTACACAATGGTAAATGTTTTAATTAAACAACAGCCTTTGTGATTTAATAATTACAGTAAGCATAGCTCAGTTTAATCTTGATTAATCATGGTGTTATTTGAGCGTGTCTTTGTTGACTGTAACGATGAAGATCAACAGTTTTGCCGTTATTATTATGTTTCATTGAATTTCAGTCTGTTCTGATCTGCATGTGAATGAAGCTCTCAGGATCTTTATTTTCCTTTTCGAACAACACAGTCACAGTCGGAGGAACAAACACATTCAGAATCATCCTGAAACGGGCCACAAATCACAGCTGAACAGACTCGGCTCAGGGTTTTGCCGCGACGACGGCGTTCATCAGAGAATCAGAGCGTTCATTCCCGCATCCGTCACCTGATGCATCAGAAGATACGGAGCGCAGGAACAGATGGCCCGGGTCCAGGTGGAGCAGAGGACGCTGGGTAATTTAATATCCCATTACGCATGTCTGACACAAACCAAAACCACTGAGACACAGAAGGTCCTGAACTGCCAGCGCCGTGTGATCTTTACTAAACCACATCAGATCGTAAGGGTTCATCACTCAAAAACTGATGCTTTTCTCCATCGGCAGATAAACGCACATCATTTTACCATCTTGTCTTGTCATTCTGCATCTCCAGTAAATGCATCTTGATTTATGAAGGTTTTTAGAAATTTGTACTGGAGAACAAGACAAAAAAACATCAGTCTTTGCATTGCATTTAGTTTTTGCATTGCAGGTTTATTAAAATCAGTATGAACATCAATTATAGTTTTTATATATCCTTTAAATCCTTTTTTTCTTTCTATTTTCATTTTAATTTTCATTCACATTTTAGTAATTTTGTTGTCTTTATTTTATTAAAATGCTTAATTTTTTTTGTCTAGTTTTCATTCATTTTATTTTATTTTTTGCGTTGCATTTAATTAATGTTTATTAAAATCGACATGAACATCAATTAGTTATTTACTTTTTTGAATCTTTTTTTATTTTTATACTTTCTATTTTCATTTTTTAATCACATTTGAATAATTTTGTCATCTTTATTTTTATTAAAATGCTTAATTTTTTGTCTAGTTTTCATTCATTTCTTATTTTAGTTTTTGCATTGCATTTAATTCATGTTTATTAAAATCAACATGAACATCACTTATAGTTTTTATATATCTTTTGAATCCTTTTTTATTTTTATATTTTATATTTTCATTTTTATTCACATTTTAGTAATTTTGTTGTCTTTATTTTGATTAAAATGCTTCATTTTTTAGTCTATTTTCATTGTTTTTTATTATAGTTTTTGCATTGCATTTAATTCATGTTTATTAAAATCAACATGAACGTCAATTATAGTTTTTATTTATATTTTGAATTTTTTTTATTTTTATGCTTTCTATTTTAATTTTAACTTTCATTCACATTTTGGTAATTTTACCATCTTTATTTTTATTAAAATGCTTAATTTTTTGTTTAGTTTTCATTGATTTTACTTTAGTTTTTGCACTGCATTTAATTCATTTTATTAAAATCAACACGAACATCAATTATAGTTTTTATATATTTTTTGAATTTTTTTTTATTTTTATATTTTATCATTTAATTTTTATTCACATTTTAGTAATTTTGTCGTCTTTATTTTTATTAAAATGCTTCATTTTTAGTCTTTGCATTGAATTTAATTCATGTTTATTAAAATCAACATGAACATCAGTTTTTGCTTATATATATTGAATCCTTTTTTATTTTGGTACTTTCTATTTTCATTCACATTTTAGCAATTTTGTCGTCTTTATTTTTATTAAAATGCTTCATTTTTTTAGTCTAGTTTGCATTTTTTAAAACTTTAGTTTTGAAATAAAGTGTCTTTTTAATATTTGATTTGATTTAATATTTAAACTACAATATTATTACTGTAGTAGACCCATTTTTATTCCATAGTAAGACGTATTTCCTAGTAAAACGTGATTTTTACGGAAAAAGCTGTCTAGAGGTGAGTTACAGTTACAGTTTAACCAGCACCGAGACTAAACCAGAACAAAGAGCTGATGGTAAACAAACAGGCCGTGTTCCTGTACGAGCGACAGAACCGCAGCGGTTAATATTTAACCGGCGTGACTATAAATCATTAGCTAACGAATAAAGACTCGTTCAGAAAGCCACTGCGGGACGGAGTCGTTCATTATTCATGAGCATCTTTATTCCTCCAGCTCTCAGACAGTTAAAGCATTTCCTCCAGAGGGACGCGCGTCTCTCTAATCGAGGAAAAATAATGTGCAATTTAGGCCGACATCATTTCCAAAGGTCAGCGCGAGGCCTCGGCTCGGTTCTTAGAGAAATTACAGGCTTTATGGAAAATTGTTACATAAAAAAATCACTCAAGAGCGGCTACAATCACAGCTCTTCTTCCGCTCGCTCCCCACGCACGTAAATATAAAGCGGTCAGTGCTATTTTAAGGCTCTTTGTGAGTGTGCGAGTGTGAATCTGGCTCTTTCGAAGAATAAACAGAAACGCGGCATTCATGCGAGAACTATAAAGCGTGGATGAATCGGGGAGCTGCTCAGAATGTCACGGGCTCAACTAAAGCAACAGAAGCAGGGTTTGTGTCTTCAGACTGAAGAGGAGCGATTTATGATCCAACAGGAGACGCATTCACACGCAAACTGACATTTCAATAGTCTGGAGTCTGTAATTTAGCGCCGTCACAAACGCATCTTCCCGCAGACCTTTGCAAATGTCAGGAGCCGTCGTACGGGATGTTGATGTGTCCCTCAAAACTTTACAGAGGAGCTTCTGTGTGCATCTTCATGAAGCGTTTCCTGCACTAAACGCTGAATCTACACATTATAAACCTGGAAAACATCATATTTCCTCTCAAAAAAGCTAACATTCATGTGCCAATTCTGACAGCCTTAGTAAAAAAGTAATCGATTTAAAATGCATTTATTTTATGCTAAGGATAGGTCAAGTCTATTCCCATATTTACTGACGTATCGCTCAAGACTTACTATAAACATTTCAATTAAACTTTATTTGGAGTACTACTTGTGCACAATGCACATTTCTCAATTTTAAAATTAAAATATATTTTAATATCACTATTGATGAGGACTGTATAATCGGTCTTTAAATGCAAAGTGTATCTAAAGTAAACTTGCAATAGTTCCACTTTAGCACAAACAAATATACTTCAGTATATCTTCAGTTGGACTTCAGCACTACTTACACACAACTAAAATACATTAAGTACCAGTTTACTATAGTAAACGTACAATTGCATGGTATTTTTATTAAGTACATGAAATGAAATGAATGTACATTTTAGCATATTTATTTTTCACTAGGGAAGGAATACGTATCAGGGTTGTGCAAAATTCAGAACTGAAGAACTGACTCTTATTTTTCTGCAGCACATCAGATGTTCAATTGCAATGAAAGCAAGAGGAATTTACTGAAATGCACTTTAAAGAAACTCAACTCTTTCAACCTAAACTCTAAAAAGTTAATTTGCAGTTTGAATGTGATGAAACACACTGGTGTTCAGAAGTCTGAAATAATTACAATTTTTAAATGTTTTTTAAAGTGTCTTCTGCTCATCAAAGCTGCATTTATTTGATCAAAACTACTGTAAAAATGTGAAATATTATTCTAACTTAAAATATTTGTTTTCTATGTGAATATCTGTTAAACTTTAATTTATTTCTGTGATCAAATCTTAATTTTCAGCATCATTACTCCAGTCTTCAGTGTCACATGATCCTTCAGAAATCATTCTAATATGCTGATTTGCTGCATTTATTTGATCAAAAATAGTCAAAAATGTGAAATATTATTCTAATTTAAAATATCTTTTTTCTATGTGAATATCTGATAAACTGTAATTTATTTCTGTGATGCGCAGCTGAATTTTCAGCATCATTACTCCAGTCTTCAGTGTCACATGATCCTTCAGAAATCATTCTAATATGCTGATTTGCTGCTCAACAAACATTTCTGATTATTAGCAATGTTGAAAACAGTTGTGCTGCACAATATTTTGTGAAAATCATCATGCATTTTGTTTTTCAGGATTCACAGATGAATAGGTTCTAAAGAAATATTTTGTAACATTATAAATGTCTTCACTATTACTTTTGATCAACTGAATGCATCCTTGATTAATAAAAGTAGCAATTTCTTTAAAAAAAAATCTTTCCAACCCCATACTTTTGAATTAAATACAATTTTTTATACAGTCCATGAAGCATTTCAAAATTCTGAACAACCCTAATTACAACTTGCTACATAAATAAACCCATACAATTACAATGAAAAATCCAAAAAACGATATTACCATCATAACATTGGTACCTCATTCAACAAATGTGACCCTGGACCACAAAACCAGTCAATTTTCAATTTTAAAAAGTTGAATAAATAAGCTTTCCATTGATGTATGGTTTGTTAGGATAGGATAATATTTGAAAATCCGGAATCTGATGGTGCAAAAAAATCTAAATATTGAGAAAATCACATGTAAAGTTTTCCAAATGAAGTTCTTAGCAATGCATATTACTAATCAATTACATTTTGATATATTCACATTATTAACTTACAAAATATTTTCATGGAACATGATCTTTATTTAATATCCTAATGATTTTTGACATAATAGAAAAATCAATAATTTTGACCCATACAATGTATTTTTGTCTATTGCTACAAATATACCCGTGATACTTATGACTGATTTCGTGGTCCAGGGTCACAAATGATAGTGTTACTACTATGGTACATTCACAAAAATCAATGCTATTATCATAGTACAAGTCCAAAAATTAGACATGCCGTCCCATCACAGCTGCAGATTGTCTCATCTCAGTGTCCACACGTGTGTGTGTGTGTGTGTTTCCACCCCTCCACTTTCTCTCTCTGCGTCTAACAGGCGTTTAATAACAATGGCGGACGGGCTCTCAGCGGTAACACTCCGTCTCTCTCTGCCTCCCTGCCGTGTGCAGATGGTTCATTGTCTTCAGTTTCCGAAAACATTCCCAGTCCAACAAGACACAAAGTCCAGCTGCCCGCCGCCCCTCACAACATTCACTGCTCTTTTAGCTGGAAGTGTGTGATGTTTGGAGCACGTTTCACTCATGTTAACACTGACAGATGAACAAAACCTGACTTCTGGACTCATCACTGAAAACACTTGACATCTGAGAATCACATTTGTGACCCTGGAGCACAAAACCAGTCTTAAGTATCACAGGTATATTTGTGGCAATAGCCAAAAAATATATTGTATGGGTCAAATTTTTTCTTTTATGCCAAAAATCATTAGGATATTAAGTAAAGATCATGTTCCA
>JAHKKF010536760.1:0-16123 GCA_019740295.1 Labeo calbasu | reverse complement strand
CAGAAATCATTCTAATATGCTGATTTGCTGCTCAACAAACATTTCTGATTATTAGCAATGTTGAAAACAGTTGTGCTGCACAATATTTTTGTGGAAACAGTCATACATTTTATTTTTCAGGATTCACAGATGAATAGAAAGTTCAGACAAACAGGAATATTTTTTAACATTATAAATGTCTTTACTTTTGGTCAGTTGAATGCATCCTTGATTAATAAAAGTATTCATTTATTTAAAAAAATAAAATGACCCCTAACATTTGATCAGCCAACAATTGGATGTTGTTGCATGAGAATTTTCTTAATAAAAATTGGGTCAAATCTGTTCATTGTCATGAAAATAATGCTTGAATACTCCTAAAATTGTCTTCACTTTATTTTGTTATTAATTTTTTTAATTAATATATTTCAATTATTTTGCACTAGACATGTTTCAAGTTTAATTTTAGTTACAGCTAAAACTCAAGCCATAAACAAAAACTATAAAATAAATTGTTGCTAAAATAAAAATAAAATATTTAAAAAGCTTGAACTTATTTTATTTCAGTTAGTTGAAAAGGCAGCATTTCTCATTTTCATTTAGTTTATCATCATGTACTATAACAAAAACTCAAACTGCAATAAAAATTAATAAATACATAGACATATTTAAAAGCAACAAATTCTAACAAAAAAACAAAACAAAAAAACACTTGAACTAAAATGAATATGAAAGTAGAAAATTTCTAATTAAAATTGAATTCAAAATATTTAATATCGCACTGATACTAAAATAACATGAATATGTTGTTTGAATAAATATAGTTCATTTAATGTGAACTAGACATGTTTCGAGTAAAATTTTAGTTACAGCTAAAACTAAAACCATAAAAAGTACTATAAAATAAATAGTGTATAAATATATAAATTATAAAATATAAAAAACCGTAAACCTATTTTATTTGAGCTAGTTGACAAGGCAACATTTCTCATTTTCATTTAGTTTAACTTGATGTACTTAAATAACAAAATCTAAAACTGAAATAAAAATTAATAAATATATAGACATATTTAAAAGCAACAAATTCTAACAAAAATGACAAAAAACAAAACACTTTAACTAAAATGAACGTGAAAGCAGAAAAAATCTAAATAAAATCTGCATCAAAATAGTATCTCACTAATACTAAAATAACATGAATATGTTTTCAGGAAATTCCATTTTATATTTACATACTTGTACATACTCACACATACATACAAAGCTCACAATCTGAACATTTTTTTAGAGTGTAAGACTCTGATGGGGTTTTGAATGGTTGCATTGATTTATTTCGAGCGGCTCGTGTTGTTGTTCTGGTGTTTGGTATTAAAGTTTCTCCAGTCAGTAAACGATTCCGTCCAATCACACGCTCTCGTCTCTCCACAGTCCTGCGGCGACCGCAGCATGAATCTCCACGACTACGGGATGCTGTTGCCGTGCGGTATCGACCGTTTCCGCGGCGTCGAGTTCGTTTGCTGTCCTGCGGAAGCGGAGAAGGAGTCGGACAGCGCGGCCGTGGAGGAGGACGATTCAGACGTGTGGTGGGGAGGAGCTGAGAACGACTACAGCGAGAACAGGTGCGCTTTTGTGTTGGACTTTGACCCCTGGATGATTCTATTGGCTAAAGGTGCCTGATTAGAAATCCTAAAATATAGTGATTATTTGTACGTGTATCATAGAGGGGTCATCACTGAACCCAGCACTCATGACAGCTGTGATTATAGGCAGAAAATAAGACATTCTGGCAAATTTAGATCACAAAGCCATGTTAATGAATGTGATATTTTTGATGAGTAAATGACTACAAAGCAGGGATATTATACTTAAACTAAAATTAAAACAAAAACACATTTTTGTTACTTGAAATGAAATAAGTAAAATAAAATATAATATAAAAATCATTTTAATTTAGTTTAGGTTGATGTGCTAAAATTACTAAAACTAAACCTGAAATAAAAATGAATAAAAATGATGTAATATATGAATAAATAACAGAAGTACAAAAGTGATTTTATGTTCGTAGAAAAGCACATTGAATGCAAGTAAAATGTCTACATTTACGTTTTTGGAGAATAAAATGTCAAAATTTGGTCGAAATTATGAAAAAATGTATATTTATTTTTTGCTTCGAAAAACGAAAACTAAAATGCTTCAAATTAAATTAAACATAAAACTTTTTTTTTTTTGAAAAACAACAACAATTTAAAGCAGTATTACATTTATTGTTTTTATGCTTAAACTCTTTTTTGTCTTTGACCCATTAATAAAAATGACAAAAACTCACAACATTTACAAAAACTTCAAAATTAAATTGGAAACAGAAAATATAAAATAAATAAATAAATAAATAAATAAAAATAAAATTAAAAATAATAAAATAACTCTGGTACAAAGTACTATATTTCAAAATAATAAATATAAATAAATAAATAAAAACGCTAATTGATTTTAAAGTATACATCACATATATCTCATTTGATATAAACAAATCTACAGAATAATTATCCAAAAAAAAGAGATGTAATCAGAATCACATCGGACCTTCATAGAATTAATACTGTACTAAAAAGAGTATTAATCCTTTAATGATGCTTAGTTGTTTTATTATTGTTTGTTTTTAATTTGGTTAATTATTAATAATTTATTTTTAATATTATTAATGATTCAGTGCTAATAAAAAAATAATAAATGTATATAATAATAATTGCCTTAATAGTAATAATAGTAATTTAATAATAATAATACTTTTTTAATACTTATTATTATTATTATACTTTTATTTTTAATATCTAGATAAACTAGAATGAAACTAAGCTCATTGTAATTATCGATAATTTATTTTTAGTATTAATAGTAATTCAATGATAATAAGAAATAATAATAATAAATGTATTACAATAATAATAGCATTAATAGTAATAATAATAATTTATTATTAATAATGATACTTTAAATAATAATTATTATTTTTATCATTATTATAATATTTGTATTTTAACATCCAGATAAACTAGAATGAAACTCAGCTAATTGTTCTATTTTTATGCCACTTATGGTTTGACACTATGAACAATGATCAATTTGTGTTTGATTTGAATTGGATTTAGGTCTAGTTTTGGCGCTTTAAAATGATCATTGCAAGTGGTTGCTATGTCATGTTGAAGGATTATAAAGACGCTTTGTGTGATTTCCTGGTTTGTTTTCCTCCAGCATGACGCGAGACACAGGATCCGAACCGGCCGTGGTGGAGGATGACGAGGATCCGGACGAGGAAGAGGAGGTTCTGGACAACGACCAGGACGGAGACGGAGACGAGGATGAGAAGGAAGAGGAGGACGACGAGACGATGGACGAGCGCCAGAGCACCAGCGTCGCCATGACGACCACCACGACAACCACGACGGAGTCGGTGGAGGAGGTGGTGCGAGGTGAGCGACAGCCAATCACGTCGAGCGTTCGCTCATCATCAAACGCAGCTCTTCATGCGCGTGTGTGTGTGTGTGTGTTCTGTCAGAGGTGTGTTTTGCGAGCGCAGAGACGGGCCCCTGCAGGGCCATGTTGCCCCGCTGGTATTTTGTGCGTGAGGAGGGCCGCTGCGCTCCCTTCATCTACGGCGGCTGCGGAGGAAACCGCAATAACTTTGAGTCAGAGGAGTACTGTCTGTCTGTCTGCAGCAGCGTCTGTAAGTCACCGACAGAACGACCGACCGCGTGAGACACTAACACTGATCAACGTTCACTCGCCCCCGTGACCGACAGAAAATGACTCTGCTCAGTGAAACACAAACAGCAGCATTTGGCAGGATTTAATGTTCATGTAATCACAGCAGACCATGATTAGGGTCGTCAGGATACGAAACACACCATAACAGCATCAGAACAGTCATCCGTATGACTCACAGCTTCTGATCTTATGATACTTCTCTTGTGAAAGAAAGTGTGATTAGTCTTCTTAAATGTCCACTTGTAGTGTACTTCAAATCCTAAAAGTAATATGATAATACTAATGAATTAAAAACGCTTACGTGTGCTTACAGAGAGACGCTTTTATGACTTAAAAGACGTAAATTAATTTCTCAATTCTGAGAAAAAAAGTCATAATTGTGAGAAATAAACTTGCAATCCTAGAAATAAAATCTGAATTACGAGATTTTAATTTGCAATTGTGAGGAAAAAAGTTTTTTTTTCTGCCACAGAATAGTAAAATAATTTAAAAATGTAATTGTGATTTTTTTATATATATATTATTATTATTTATTTTATTTATTTTACATTTCTGATGTTTTTTTCTCAGAATTGCAAGTTTATATGTTGCAATTTGTTTTTTTGAATCAGAATTGTGAGAGGAAAAAAATTTAATGTCACAATTACCATTTTTTTATTCCATGGCAGAAATTACATAGAAGTTTTACTTTAAAGTGCATTTTAAATGAGTATATTTTAACAAAAAAAAATTGAAATTTTTGAGATTCATACATCATATGAACGCTGAATAAATAATAAGATTTATAATAAGCTGAATAATAAGCTTTCCATTAATGTATCTGGAATCTGAAGGTGCAAAAAAAAAATTCAAAACAAATTGAGAAAATTGCCTTTAAAGTTGTCCAAATGAAGTTCTTAGCAAAATGAAGTTCTAAGTTCTAACCAAAGATTAAGTTTTCATGTATTTGATGTGTTGACTCACATACTAAAGCGCAAAGTACTTGATTATAATTTTAACTATAGTGTGTTATTTGATACTACATTTAAAATGACTGTATTTTAAATGAACTAAATTGCAACTTCATCATTAGAAATGTGTAATTACCAGTATATTTAAACACAAAATTTCAATAGAAATGGCATTAAAGTTTATTTTAGTTTACCGTAAATGCTTGTCAGTACATTCACTACAGTACTTTAACCATATTTCAAAGACAATAGAAGTAATTATGAAATTACATATGTGACCCTGGACCACAAAACCAGTCATAAGGGACAGTTTTTTGAAATTGAGATTTATACATCATCTGAAAGCTGAAAAAATAAGCTTTGATGTATTGTTTGTTAGGATAGGACAATATTTGATACTACTGATGCTGAGATACAACTATTTGAAAAAAATCAAAATATTGGGAAAATTGACTCTAAAGTTGCCCGAATGAGGTTCTTAGCGGTGCATATTACTAATAAAAGTCAAGTTTTGATATACTTACGGTAGAAATTTACAAAATATCTTCATGGAACATGATCTTTACTTAATATCCTAATGATTTTTGGCATAAAAGAAAAATGTATTATTTTGACCCATACAGTGTATTGTTGGCTATTGCTACAGATATACCCGTGATACTTAAGACTGCTTTTGTGCATATGAAGATGTGCTTACATGGGTCAAAAAGTACTCTAAAGTTTGTGTTTAGTGTAAATTTAAACTAAAATAAATTTTTATTTACATTTAAATAACATGCAGTGAAGTGCCTAAAAAACATTACATTCAATTCACACTTAGGTGTATTTTTTTTAAAGTATATTATTTTTGTTAGAAAATAGTCCTGTAAGAGCACTGAGCTGTGCGTCTTTCTCACAATTGTTTTGATACGTTTATGCTCATGTTTTTGTCAGTTTTGGAGCTCAGTAGCCACTGATCAAAGAAAGAGCAGCGTGAACATCCTGATAAACGTCTCCTTTTGTGTTTCACTGATAAAAGAAAGTCAAGTTTGAAGGTCATGAGGAAGAGTAAAACTGGGTGGATTTTTCTCTTTCAGTCTGATCTGCTCTGATCTGACGTGTGTCGGTTTCTCACTGGCGTTTCACTCTTTCTCACACGCGTGTGGCTGCTGATTAACTCGCATCTTTCTCCTCAATCACTCTCCTGTAACTGAATCTTCAACTAATCTCTTGGTAGTTTTGTGAGACTGAAATATTGAGTGTGTGTGTGTATAAAATCATGAATGCAGTGCTGCTGCTGATCTTTATATTAATGATCTTCCTCGCTTCTTTCTTCATGACTTGATCTGTCAAATAATCCTCCAGCTGCTGTTTAGACTTTAGTTAATGTTAAGTCAGTCGAGTTGTGGTTTCAATCAGGTCCTTTAATAACATCCTGGGACAGAAAACTGTGCTTGTCAAGCATTTTTAGGGTTGGATTCTATTACTGTTTTAAGATATTATCATTTACATTTTATGCTGATGAATCATTTGTATTCCTCATTTGTAAGTCAAATTGGATAAAAGCACTTGATAAATAATTGTAAATGTGCAGTAGTATTTTGCTTTATAGTGTAGGATCCATAGTTGTTATAGTTATTTATAGTTTTTTTTAAGTTATTAATTGTTTAAAAAGTTATTATAGTTAAAACAAAATATTAAAAAAAACTTATTTTATTTTCAAATGACTATTTTTTATTTACTTATTTTTGGGGAAAAAATCATTAAATTAAATTTTAAATTTAAAGAAATTACATTTTCATTTAATTAAACTTGATGTATTAAAATCTACATATTAAAAAAACAAACTATACAAAATATAAAAATATTAATGGTAAAAATTGTATTAACATTAATATTATTTAATTGAATTAATATTATTTTATAAAATATTAGTAAAAGCTCTAATAACAGTATCTAACAGTACTGTTTGGACATAACAGACGTCATATATGTCGATGATCATGTGTGTCCTCTTGCTGCTGGGACTCAAAACACAATATTTTGGCACAAAACATCCAGAATGTTCCCGGCAGTGAGAAGGTAATGTAGTCATCGGTGTGTTTCATTGTCTCGTTTGTGTCTCATTGCTTCATTACAGATTAAACAGGAATAAACTGGTCTGCTGGAAGCTTTGGGCCTCTTCTAATCGCTTTAGAACAGTCTCTTCTAACTCTGTTAAATGGTCTGCTCTCCTCATGCGCTGTAATAAAAGCTTCTATCCTTTCCGCAGTGCCGACTCCCTCCTCCAGCCCTCCGGACGCCGTGGACCGATACCTGGAGACGCCGGCCGACGAAAACGAGCACGCGCACTTCCTGAAGGCCAAAGAGAGTCTGGAGGCCAAACACCGCGAGCGCATGTCTCAGGTGCAGGATTATTGTAAATGCACTAAACTGATCAAAAGTGACAGTAAAGACGTTTATGTCATTGTTGTGTGATTGTCATGTCCTGTAGGTGATGAGGGAATGGGAAGAGGCCGAGAGACAGGCGAAGAGTTTACCACGCAGCGACAAGAAGGCCGTGATCCAGGTCAGTTTCCCCACGAGTCTCCCCTTGCTCTTACTGGAATATTCTCTTATCTTCCACAGTGCTTTGCTTGATTTCTCCTCTGTTTCTCCTGCAGCATTTCCAGGAGAAGGTGGAGGCTCTGGAGCAGGAGGCGGCCAGCGAGCGCCAGCAGCTGGTGGAGACGCACATGGCCCGCGTGGAGGCGCTGCTGAACGACCGCCGACGCCTCGCTCTGGAGAGCTACCTGTCCGCCCTACAGGCCGATCCGCCCCGGGTACACACGCGTTCTTCAACACACGTGAACATAAACACAGTCCCACCTTCATCTCCACATTATAACTACAGTCGAGATGCTGAAAACAATGAGAGTCTTACTATAAACACAAACATACACCAGCACTCCAAAGTGTGGGGTTGCTCTCCAAGGCAGAATTGATTTGATCAAAAATAAGTAAAAATTGTGAAATATTATTCTAATTTAAAACCACTGTTTTCTATGTGAATCTCTATTAAATTGTAATTTATTTCTGTGATCAAAGCTGCATTTTCAGCACCATTACTGGAGTCTTCAGTGTCACATGACCCTTGATTCATATGAGAAATATATGTGACCCCAGAGCACAAAACCAGTCATAAGCAATGTTAGGGGTAACGCATTACAAATAACTTGAGTTATGTAATCAGATTACTTTTGTCAAGTAACTAGTGAAGTAATGCATTACTTTTTAATTTACAGTTACTTTTTCAAATAAGTAATGGCAGTTACTTTTTTTTTTTTTTTTAAGTTGTTCAAATGAAGTTCTTAGCGATGCATATTACTAATTAAAAATTAGGTTTTGATATATTTACGGTAGGAAATTTACAAAACCATCTTCAAGGAACATGATCTTTACTTAATATCCTAATGATTTTTGGCATAAAAGAAAAATCGAGAAATCGATCATTTTTACCCATACGGTGTATTTTTGGCTGTTTCTACAAATATACCTGTGCTACGTAACACTGGTTTTGTGCTCCAGGATCACATATGTGATTATTTTAAGTCAGTGACACTAAATTCTTCAGTTTGCCCTACTGATTATTTCTAAAAGCATCACATTTCACCTGTCGTAAAAGCTAAATATGGTTTTATAAAGTAATAGTAATAGCCATAGATAAAGTGTAATGAAAAGAGAAGCATCTTTTAGTATGAAAGCTCCGACTCCAAACAGAAATGGCTCATTAAATCAAGTATGAAAGCACAGGTCTGTGATGGAGGCGTGTGTTGATCTCAGATCTCTGATCTTCGTGTCGTCTCTCTTCAGCCGCGGCACGTGTTCAGCCTGCTGAAGAAGTACGTTCGCGCCGAGCAGAAGGACCGGCAGCACACGCTCAAGCACTTCGAACACGTGCGCATGGTCGACCCCAAGAAAGCCGCGCAGATCCGGCCTCAGGTACGAGTCTGAATCGCTGATCATCACATCATTCACATCATCATTCAGAGTCAGTGCTCCTCTGCTCCTGTCAGTAGTTCATCACTTTGTTCCCATTACAGTGATGAATTTTTGCACTTGACAAGGCCAGTATTAATCAAAATATAAGTCAAAAATGTTAGATTTTTTATTTTATTATATAGAGGTCTTTTGAGTAAGATTGAAATAATGGGGAGAGACTAATAGTAAATTAGTTAACTGAGGCAGTGTCATTGACATACTGTTATAGTTTTTTTTTATTTAACAAAAAATGCTTATTTATTTCTTCATTCTGTTTTCATTTTAATTGTAGTTAACGTTTTAGTAAGTTTGATGTTTTTGTCATTTCATAATTTGTGTATTTTAATGTGTTTTCTGTATTTTTTATTTTGTTTTAGCTATTTTAGTACATCAAGTTAAACTAAACAGACGTGAAATACTGCATGAAATATTTTATTTTAATATTTTATTTTATTTGTGGGTTCTAGTTTTAGTTTACTATAATAACCCAGGTCTGAGGTTTGAATACAATATTTGAAGTAAATGTTTAATATGGTCTCTCATGTATATTTCATTTGTACATCAGGGTCCCTACTGTTTCTAGATGTTTTTCTCTTATTTTTGGCCTGCATGTGTGATTATTTATTTATTGAGTTGAGATTTGTTGAATTATTTTAAGAATACAAGAGTGTGATTATATACACTCACACCCAAATAGGTGGGCACCTTTAATTTAATTTTAATTTAATTTAATTTAGTTTAATTTATTAATAATATTTTATCTTTCTTTTAACCCCGCTGTTGTATAACAAACTATTCAGCTATTCCTCACACTCTATTGGAATGGATTGTGATTTGACTTTGATCTTGAATCAGTCACATGCTCCATTTCATGATGATGTTGCCTTAGTAGGCAGCTCCCTTTGTAGACCGTAGACGGCGAGCTAGATCACTGGGTTTTATATGAAGCCCATGCAGATGAGCAAACCATGTGTTATCAGGATCTTTTGGATTGAAGCCGATTAAAGGCTTAGTGACCCTCCTGACCTTTGACCTCTGACCTCAGGTGCTGACCCATCTGCGTGTGATCGAGGAGCGGATGAATCAGTCTCTCGGGCTGCTGTACAAGGTGCCGGGAGTCGCTGAAGACATTCAGGACCAAGTCGGTGAGTTTGTGATGATAAATAAAGAAACGTGACCTTTGACACCTGCTGAACCAGGATTATTTACTAAATGAATTTTGTTTATGTCTGAAACTAAACAAAATCAAAAAATGATTAAACTTATTTGTTTTTTAGCTATAATAAAACATATTTGTCAATTAAAATAAATAAATGTTTACTGAAATACAATAACATATACCAAAATAACTAAAACTGAAGTAAAAAATTAATAAAAATTACTGAAATACATATTAACAAAAATATAATGGAATAAAAATGACAGAAAACATAAAAATAACAGAAACTGTAACTAAAAATGAAGCATGCTGAATTATTTTGATCAAAGTTATTTTTTTTTATTCTGAATTATTTTTAAATCAGCGAACTGACAAGGCAACAATTCTCAATTTCATTTAGGTTTATTTGAATGTCCAGAATAACAAAAGCTAAAACTGAAATAAAAATTAGACATATTTAAAAAAAAAAAAAAGGAGAAAAAGAAGAAAATGACAAAAGCTTTTTTTATTGCTGAAATGTTAAAATTAAAATAAATAAAATATATGTACAAATAAATACTGATTCAAAATATTGATAAAAATTATAAATAAATAATGTATAAACACTGTACAGGAAGACAAGTTTTTTTTCAGTTTAATGCTTATTTAGGAAAGAGCTGCATCAGTGTAAATGACAAACTTCAGCTGAAGTGATTCCTCATGATTGTCATCAGTGTGTAGTGATGGAGCGCTGTCGGTCAGATGTCGTATGCGGGCTGATCTCTCGCGCTCCTCTTCACCTCCTGCCGGTTTATTTGTGTCCCGTGCGTCACTGCACCATCTGTACTCTCTCTCTCTCTCTCTCTCTCTCTCTCTCTGGCTTCATTCCTGCGTTCGGCAGCAGCTCGTCTGTCATTAAGCGTGTGTGTAATTAAAGCTCTGATCAGCAGGTCGTTTCCTCTGTAATCCGGACGTATCATCATCTCTCTCTTCTGCCGTTTCTGCTCTTTCATTTGCTCACCACAGCGTTTTCTGTCCACGCTCACGTGATTCCTGATCATCTCTAAAATGATTGTCTAAACTCCAGTTCATATGAAAATAAAAATAAAAATTGAAATAGAAGTTATTCTTCATTGTCTGTGTAAACACAGTAGACACTGTTGTTTTCTGATGTGTCGTTGTCTGTCTGTGTGTGTCAGAGCTGTTGCAGCGTGAGCAGCAGGAAATGTCCGCTCAGTTAGCAAACCTGCAGAGCGACGTGCGGGTGAGTTACGGTAACGACGCCCTGATGCCCGACAGCACCGCCAGCCTCGACCTGCTGCCCGCCGAAGACACGCAGGGATTCGGATTCATCCACCCCGAGAGCTTCAACCAGCCCAACACACAGAACCAGGGTATAAACACACACCTTTTATCCCCCTACCCTACACCTAAACCTGCCCCTACGCAAAACTAGGCAATTTTGAAAAACACACACATTTAATGCATTTTCAAGCCATTTTGGTTTATGTGGACACAGGAAGTGTAAACCTCATAAACCATGTAATACCTATGTCATTACACACACACACACACATGATTCCCAGCAGCCTCATGAGTGTGTGAGCCAGGTCAGCACAGTGAGCACCATATGGAAGCAGATCTGACATCCGGCGTCAGGAACACAGACCTGCTGCAATTCATCAACATTCTGCACACTACAGCTCTCATACCCAGCATTTACATACAGTATTTATTCATATATATGGGCTGTCGTTTAACGTGTTAACTTTATTAATTAGTCATGAAAAAATAACGCGATTAAAATATTTTAACGCAGTTAACGCACTGGTCCCGCCCCCAGACCTGTATTTCATATAGTTGACTGTTGACAAATATGATGTAACAGCCTAAAATTCAAGATACTGGTGCAAAAAATGCCCTACATGTTTTTTGTCGCACAGCAATATTGACACGAGTGCTGATTTTGTCCCGATCTATCACAAGCTTAAATGTGATTTTATACAACAGTTCAGTAAACAAGTTGATATTGTGTTATATTTGAAACACTATATTATGTGTTTTTGCTCAATTTTGCAGAGAACATATTAGCTTTGAAGCCATAGCAGAATTGTTGCGCATCTCCGAGCAACACAGCGTTTTTTGTTTCTGAATACATCCACGTTTTGAAACAAACTCATGAACTAGTGATTCAAAGGCCCATTCATAAAGAGAGCCATTTACTTCTTTCCTGAATGAATCAGCCTTTTGAACGAATTGAAGACATTTACCGCCACCTGCTGGCAGATTTAGTTTTTTATTTAGAATATCACTTCATAAAAAATAATAATAAATAAAAATATATATATATTACGTAGTGTTTAAAATGTATTCTAATTAATCATAAAACATATTGGACTGTTTTTTTTCCCAAGTTTTTTTAATTAACAAAAACATTTTTAGTTTTAGATAATTGTAACAGTCAACAACTGTAACTGTTTCATGTTTGTTTGTGAATGGCGATACAATGTTGCCGTGACCTGAGATATGTCAGTCAAACCGATGTTGTGTTTTTTTAGCCAATCAGAAGCCTTTCTGCTTGTTAGTCAGATCATCTGACATTTTTCTTCGGTGTAAAATCTAGTTTGATCTGAGTTGTGATGTGAATATGAAGTGAATCTGTAGCTAACGTCTGGTGTCTCTGCAGTTGAGCCGGTGGACGCACGTCCCATCCCGGACCGAGGCCTGCCGACCCGACCAGGTACTTGTCATTTAAAATACAAACAAACTTTTTTTTAGTTTAAGACAATATTCTGATTCCCATTCCTATTTTATAGGAACTAATAGTCTGAAATATGTGAATTATGTGCATGCTCACACTTCGAAAGAGAGTCCCAGTATAAAATCTGTGTAAATTAGTAATAAATCTAATAATCTCCTCAGCAAAAACATGCATGTGTAGGTGCTCAGAATATTGAGCCGAAACCAAAAGTAGTGTCAGTAGTGTCTTAATATAGTGTTTATCATGTGTCAGAGCTGAAACACTATATTTCCAGTATTTAATATGGTCTCTGTGGTTGTTGTTCAGTGTCTGGACTGAAACCTGAAGACATTCCTGAGCTGCGGATGGAGGCTGAAGAGAGACACAGTGAAGTTTACCACCAGAAACTGGTACCTACATGCATATAAACGTGCATATTAGGGCTGAAAATGTTTCATCTAAATAATTACATGCAATTAAATACAGTTAATTAATTGAAGTAATTGCAAATGATGTGCACATAAATTTGGGCTGAGAAATGACCCCCCCATAAGATAATCTAAAGTCATTGTGTTAAATGAGAAAAGCATGGAAACAGACATTACAACAAAAAAGTAGGTTTTTGTAAATTTTAAGCCTACAAAAAAGCTGAAATATTGAAATGTCAAAAAATGAAATGATAGTCTCTAATGAGTGAGTCATTGAATCATTTAGTCATTCATCTGATTCATTTAAATAGATGATTCGTTCAAAAACAAAGCAAGTGAGTGTCTTTGTGAACGAGTCACTGAATCGTTGACTCACTCGATTCATTCAAAACCAGATCAGAGACTCAACAGTTCTGCTGTGACTGTGAGAAATAGAGCCAAACAGACAATATTGACAATATTTTGTTTAAAATGTAACATAATATTAACTTCTTGTCTGCTGAGCTGTTGTATAAATCAATATCACATTTTTTTGCCCCGTATCTTGATTTTTAAGCTCATGTAACTGCATTTTAATAGGCTTCATCATGCGGCCGTCCTGCATCACATTCAGCAGCAACTGCATGCATACATTTCCCAGCCGTACTCATGTTTTCCTGTGGATTACACAATGCGGTCGTCGTGGCAGCGCGTCTCCGATGAGAGTTCAGCCGGAGTGACTGTAATCTCATGTTTGTCTTTTGTTTCTGGCGCTCAGGTTTTCTTCGCGGAGGACGTGAGCTCCAATAAGGGAGCTATTATTGGCCTGATGGTCGGAGGTGTTGTCATAGCAACCATCATCGTCATCACCCTGGTGATGCTGAGGAAGAAGCAGTACACGTCCATCCACCACGGAATCATCGAGGTCAGCCGGTGCACACGTGATGTGATGAATACGAATCAAATGAGATGAAATACTGATTCTTTTGAAATCTGAATCGTTTCAGGTGGACGCTGCCGTGACCCCGGAGGAACGTCACCTGTCTAAGATGCAACAGAACGGCTACGAAAACCCCACCTACAAGTTCTTCGAGCAGATGCACAACTGATGGTGTGACGCTCCTCTTCCTTCCCGCTCCTCCTCTTTCTCCTCTGCAGACGGTGCAGGAGACACCAACCCAACTTCACTGCTCATTAACATCTCGCTTCCTATTGGCCACTTCACATGACTGTCAGTCAAACACGACCTTCCATTGGCTGTACGAATATGAACTCGGTCAGTTTCAAGTTGTCGAAGATGCAGTTTCAAACTGAATGCACAATTCAGAATCAATTCAGATTGAACGCATTTTCAGATTTAGTTGTAAACTCACTGCAGATTGTTCAACTAGGCTGGACAAACATGAACGTGAGTTTAATGCTAGTAGAGTCAGTTTCAAGTTCAGGTCAGTTTAAATTGAGCATATGAAGTTGATTCACATCAAATTCAGTGCACTGATCTGAATTCACTCCAGATTTTCAACTATAAACTTCTGTTGGCTGGACAGACATCAACTTTATCAGATGAGTGTTATTGGGATCAGTTTCAAATAGTTGAAATACAGTTTCAAATTCAAATCTGAATGCGTAATTCAAATTTGCACAATTCACACTTGCTAGACGAATTTGAATACGATTAGATTGATGCTGTTAGAGTCAGTTTTAAGATGCAATCTCAGATTGAATGCACAATTCAAATTCAAATCACACATAAAACTGAATGTGTAATTTACATGCAAATCACAAATCAAATTTAATTTACACCTAATTCAAGTTTAATGCTGTTAGGGTCCATTTCAAGTTCAGTTCAGTTTAAAATTTGATTCACATCAAATTCAGTCCACATTTGTAAATTCGTTACAGATTTTTCAACTATGACTTCCAATTGGCTGGACAAACATGATGAAATTAATGCGTTTTTGGGTCAGAGGAGTTTAAATTGAACACATCGTTCAAATTCACTTTGAAACTTTGGTTTTAAAGGTGATTTCAAATCAAATTCAATGCACAGTTCTATATTCACTCCACATGTGCACTGGACAAACGTGAAGATGATCAGACGGTGTCAGGGTCTGTTTCAAGTTGAAGTTTTAGTTTCAAACTGAATGCACAATTCAGATTAATTGAATGCATAATCCAGATTTCATAAATGTGATGAGGTTAATGCCGTTAAGGTCATTTTAAAGTTCAGTTTAAAGTTTGAAAATTCTGTGATCCACATCAAATTCAGTGCACAGTTTTGAATTCACTCCGGATTTTATAACTGATGAAATCAATCTGACTTCATCATTCCCTAAACTGGCTGAATCTGATTTGTCAGCTGACCGTATTCCTCCGTCACGAACCGTTAGTCCAGGTTCCGGTCGTGTCGCTGCACCGTCTGCTCTCGCACTACTAACCGAGTGAAACACTGGGGGTATCTGAGGGTGAACGTCCGAGACTTCATCCCGTCAGACACGCGCGTCTCCTCCCTTCCTCTTCCTCCTCTTCGTCGCACACTGACTGCAGCTGTGCTGTGTTTGGTGACGCATTCAACCCGTCAGAGATTATTCTAGTGATCGATGTCCTTCTGAATGAGATCTTCAAAATGTTTGATTGTTTCTGGTTTGTTTTTCACAAAAAAAAAATAATATTAATAATTGTAAAAAAGAAATTTGCCAAAAAAAATTTTTTTAGTTGTCAATATTGAAGTAATGCAAAAAAAAAAAGGCTAGTTGTAACTATGTAGTGCATGATAGAAAAAAAAATGACGGGAAAACTCTGCTATTTGGATCTTGGTCTTTTCTCACGTAGAGACATTTCAGCAGGATTACTCAGTAACTTGTGAAAATGTGATTTGAGTTGCACAAAAAATGACTCAATTGGCTTTTGCTTCTGATAGAACTTAAACTCGATTAAAAGCTTTGATTTCAATATCTGGTTGTTTTTTTTTTTATTTTTATCAGGCTGAGATCCAGCGGTGGCTGTCGATGTACATTTACTGTCTTTAATGTTTTCGTCCTATGCATTTCAGAGATTTATTTACTCCTTCTTTATATTTAATTTGATTCTCCATTGGACTCGTGGTTGTATGTGTTTTTTAAGCGGGTGTTTGGGGTGGGCGGGC
>JAHKKF010536759.1:0-16265 GCA_019740295.1 Labeo calbasu | reverse complement strand
TCTTTAGTCTATGATTAGCTCACCTCACCTCTTATCTGACAAGTTTTCAGGTTTGAGTCGTTCATTCATCACGTGACAGCCCCATAAGATGAACGAACGACTCGAAAAACCCGAAGACTCGCAACAGGTGAACTAATTCCAGTACAGAACCTAATAGGATGTTGCACATGCGCGACTGAACGAATCACTTCCCGAGACGACTCGTTCTTCCCGAGTCACATTAAAGCTTCGTTCAAAATGAAAGAATCGTTTAAGAACAACCCATTACTAATTGGTAGCATCGTGGACACGCATCCCAGAGCCTGTGCTACACAAGCTTTTTAATTTTAATTTTTCGAAAAAAATGACACATTTTTTCGCCAGATAAGATCCTTCTTCCTCGGTTGGGATCATTTAGAGCCCTTTGAAGCTGCATTTTGGAAGTTCCAAATCGGGACACCAATCAAGTTCATTATATGGAGAAAAATCCTGAAATGTTTTCCTCAAAAACCATAATTTCTTTACGACTGAAGACAGAAAGACATGAACATCTTGCATGACAAGGGGCTGAGTAAATTATTTGTAAATTGTTGTTCTGAAAGTGGAGTTCTCCTTCAAGGATTCATTAGTTTGAATATACATTAAACCAAAAACTATCATAACATCTTAGTTGATTTATTTCTGACGAAACATCCCATGTTTGAGTAGTGACTACACATTTTCGGTCGTGATTGTAATGCTCTGGTAGTGACCACATCACATTACAGATTTTTAATTCATACTAAAACACTACAAAAACATACTAAAATACAAAAAAATGCCCCCCAAAATTTCCTTCAAATATAAGGATAATGTGTTCCCTTTTGTCACTACCGAAACAATGATGACATGTTTCGGTTATAACAATTTTATGGGATAACACCCAAAAAAACAAAGGTGAAACTCCACCAAATTTTAGATACTTTTGAACCAAGCTCAAAGATGCCAGTCAGCACATGGTTAGCTAGCACAGTTCTGAACACATATAAAAAATAAATGTTAAGAAATAACTCTCCAAAAAGTGTGCTTAATTGCAGAAAAAAGGTGTTTGGTGTGGCGTTCCTTAAAATTACAGATTTTTCAGACTTTTGAACACATTTACCTAAAAATGACGATACCTATCTACTCACACCATGTAGCTATGAGAGAGAGGGGCACAGGAATATTTCCTGATCATAAATGTAGGGGTGTAGTTAAAATAAGTCTCAGCCAATGGACTAAACGCGTCTCTGACGACAACTAGCCCACAAAAGTATGTCAAAATACTCGTCTTGACAATTAGCTTTGTAGCTTTAACTATGATTAACCTATATTTATATATACAGTGGAGTACAGATGCACCGATCTACCGGACATATTTCAACTGATTTCTGTTTCGGGCTTGCAAGCAAACTGCAGGCAATCTTTTTTCAAAATGTCATGTGTGTGGAAATAGTACGAACATCCGTTAACAGAGGCCTGAGACGCTGAAGACGAAAAATACTGTAGCAGGTAGAGCAAGATCACGGTTCACAATGCGCGAAATATTGGAAATATTATCCTAAATATTGAAACTGTGGTTTATGTGAATGTATCTCTAAGGGGAACTGACTGTTTTAAGAAAAGTTTACATGACGTTTTCTTTTCATTTGCCCATGTATGATGTATTTAAAGTAGCGTTCATAAGCACGGCGCTGCTTTGTGTACAGCGGTAACCATAGAAACGTAATATCACTCTTATTCCAAAAGCGCCACCTGCTGGATAAGACTAGACTGACTAGACTGGCAAGAGTTTGCGCTCTTTCAGTCTGTCTGCTGTTTTCCTTAAAGCATCTTTTCATTTTTAATAAAATATTAATAATAATAAAAATGTTTTGAACAAACAAATAATGTTTGGACTTTAGTTAGGCTAGTTAAGTTTAGGTGTGGTATCGAAATTGGAATTGAGAATTGTACAATTTAATTTGGTATGTAAAATTTTGGTGTCACATAAGCTTATTTATTAAAATAAAAGATAACATGAGTCAAAAACAATGATAACAGCAAATATTTAATTTTTTTGTGGTAGGGCCAGTTGAGCCCTGATTAAGCTTACTAATATTTTAAATATTATAGTGGGTTTCAATAGATAATAGAAGGATCTTCATAAGCATCTAAGATTTGAATACCTAAATGCTTTTTAATTGTGTTTTTTGGTCACAGCAGTTTGCACCAATTCTGTAGAATGGCCCATATACAGTATCATTCAAAAGTGTGGGGAGGGTAAGACTATTTCATATTTTTGAAGCAGTCTCTTATGCTCACCAAGGCTGAATTTATTTGATCAAAAATACTGTAAAAGTGAAATATTATTACAACTCAAAAAAGCAGTTTTAAAATATTATATATTTCTGTAATGCCAAAGCGTCACAGGATCAAAGTGTCACATGATCCTTCAGAAATCATTTTAATATGCTGCTCAAGAAACATTTCTTATTATTATCAATGCTGAAAATTAGTTGTGCTGCTTAATATATTTGTGTAAACTGTGATACATTTTCAGGATTATTTAAAATAGTAAAAATGTATAGCTTTGAAATGTCTTTACTGTTACTTTTGATCAATTTAATGCATCCTTGCTGAATAAAAGCATTAATTTCTTTAAAAAAAAAACTTACTGACCCCAAACGTTTGAATGGTAGTGTATACAATTTTCTGTTTGACCTCCTCATAAAAGCAACAGTGACAGCAAACGTAAACAAACATTTTTTAAAAACATAATTGTGTTATTAGATGTAAGGAGTTAATGTTTGATTTAACTGTATTACACTAAATGTCAAAAAACAGGGACTCTTACAAGAACAGCAGGCTGGTCGAGGCGATCCGGCGGGGGCGTGTCATCTCAGCCGCCACTCAGGGCATGTGCTACCTATTGATATATATATCCACTGCCTCAGAATGGTGTGGTCAGTGATGTAGCTATGGCTCCTGATGTCCCGACGGACAACTCATCCACCTGAGGGAAAAATCAAAAGATGAATGGATGGGCAAATCAGTGCACAAATGGATTAATAATGCTAAAGCAGACAGATATACATTTACATGTAGACAATATTTCCAAGTAGCAGACAATAGGATGAAGGTGATGAGAAAAGTGGGGGTGAGAAAGAAAGAGTCCGGCTGAATCAATACAATAGATGGAGCTCGGACAAAGTTGATCTTTCCGGATGGCTTCTTTTTCATGATACACAAGTCAAGACCGACAAAGATTTTAAAGTGAACTCACTGACACGGACAACGGCCACACAAACTAGACAGCTTGACAGACAGGTGCATATCCAGGACATACTACCAAGCCATAACATTTCTCATACTACTTTCTGACCTCATTTGATAAATGTTATTATTAATAACAAACAGTTATCGTAATGGTCAAATTAATATTTCCACATTTGTTGGCTACAAATTAAATTTGTTTTGAAAACTACAGCTGATCTCAAAACTGTAAATAATGTCAAGTACAAAGAGTGCTGTTGTCACTTTCCATCCCACTATCTGTGTAAACCTGCTGATGGATGTGTCTGAATTTATTGTGGTACTCAAATTTACTTGCTCAAAGTAATTATTATGCCATCCAAAGTCAAACACTGACATTTAATTTTTAATCATTCCAATTCAATATGGTAAACATACAGAAAACTTAATGCATCTGAATGCATAATAGTAAATAAACTAGGAAAAATATATAGAAATACATTGTTTGTGCCAACTGTGGCATATGTACTGTCCCATTTTGTGCAATCTTTGTGGGACCAGTTGAAGCACATAGAAAACCAAGTTATGCTTAAAAAAATTCTGCACAGCCATGACACTTGTAGCTGACAAGGATGTTGTATATCATATGAAAGACGAATATTCTTATTCAGCTCTGTCATTTAACATTCACTATCAACATCACAAATAAAACTGTTACAGGCATCAATTTCTGCTTTATTACCTCAAAGCTGTTTCCGCCCATAAATCATTTATATATTCACTCAGAGACGTACAAATTCTGTCACCTCAGGAAGGTGTTGGTCAGGTAAACAGTGATTTCACATCTGTATTTAATTTTTAACCGCTACAATTCTTGGTTATTACATTTGACCATACACTACTGTCAACAAGCTATTTGACTCGTCGGTTTATATTTTTGAAGACGCGCGTTAAAAACACGCCGTTAAGCAACATTTACAAGTGCAAAACCTTTACTCAAACACCCAAATGCAACAAGCAAACAAAAGTTAAAACCCTCACCTGCTCCCGTAGTTTCCTGCGCCACCGCGGCTTTACATTAACGCGTAAAATACAATACCATATAGAGAAGGTGCAACTTTAGCAGAAACGCGCAAAAGAGTCGTCAAGAGTGATCCGGTGCTCTGTTGCTGCGGCTCCGCGTTTCATGACGTCATGGGGTGTCCAAAAATGAAACGCAGGTACTGAGGAATATAACAAACACACTTGCCCGAACCCCCTCTGACATATCAACCCAAAATAAGTTTAAGTTTTATTTCTGAGATGGTCGCAGTGCTGCAGGTGGCACTGGAGGTAGATTTGGAGACCTTGCTGTTCCCCTCAGGACGCCTGAATAAGGTGTGAAAGAGTTGTCGATTTGACCGGTGGGAATTGTGTGCGAGTCCGGTATAGATGAGAAAATGGATTCATGCCTAATACTGCGAGCGACACTTTTCGGGATGCTGTTTCTGGGACTTCTTACTCCGGCACAAACTAAAGGGGTGAGTCTAATAAAAGACGGTGTCTACTAAAAAGTTCAGTACTCTGATTTCTCCAATATTCATTTTAACGAAGAAGTAATTTCAGCAGGCTACGTGAAGAGAGGACTGAATTATTTCATTCGTAACTCAACTAGCTCTGAATTTTAATTAGCCTATTAGTTTCAGAAGTCTGGACCATGATAACAAAAATGCACTGTAATGAACAATATCATAAACGTGTGTTTTTGATTTATGTGGGAGAGTATGTATTAAACTGATGCATATAGGCTTTCAAACTACATTTCAGTAACCGCAAAAGTTTGACTTCAGTAAATAAACATTCGTGTAGAGAAGTTTGGGTGGGATGGTAACCATAGCAACAGTAGGCTGTTTGAACGCGTTTCGTCGCGATTAATATGAGACGGTACCTAAATATTAGCCTACTATCATTATTGTTTATCATTTTATTACACACTTATATATCTTAATATATGATAAACGCTTTATTTAGAACTGTCTTTTAGATTATCCGGAGTTGGGTGCGCCAGAAGACAATTTCGAGACGAACAGATTATGTCTTGGACAGAAATTCCCTTGAAATGAATAAGACTTGACTGTATTCTTGAAATCATTTATAGTCACCTTTTCACTCCAGTAGGGGCGCTCAATACTGACGTCAAACCTCCAAATTCACAGATCAGCTTGAGTGGTAGTGTATTGGGTATATTGTCAGGTATATTGTCCTCAGTTACCTAATTTTTGGATAGAATGTTGCTCAAAGTTTCTGCAGTTTCGACCAGTATAGGCAAATATGTGCCAAGGATGCCATCTGACACCATATGGTACAGTGGTACTATCTACTTTTTTGTAAGGCTTTTTTGTTATTGTTTTTTTCCCCCAATTTCCATTTTCCTCTGCTTTTATGCATACTCCAGTGTTAATATTGAGCTTGTTTTGCAGACTTTGGCCACTATTGTTTTAATCATTCTTTCTATTTTCTGTCTGTATGTTCTGTGTATGAGAATGAGTGTGGGGTCAGTATTATATTTTATGTGAACCATCTCTCTGTCGTTATCATAGACAGACATCTGTTCATGCAAGCTCTGTCTTGTCTTTGCTGTCCCTTATCCAGAACCAGGTCTCTTACAGACCTCTGTCTCTCTCTAACGCCCTCTGCCTGTCTCTTTCATCTCTGACGAACTACAGATACGCCACATTTGAAGAGTGATGTAGTGAAGGTGAGAGTTTTTAGTTAAGTCTGTTATTTGTACTGTGTGTTTTGCTAGAGATTTAGGCCACATGATTTGGGATTTGCATGTTGTGTCAATTACGTTGTCACGCAGGAGAGTTTGTCAAAACATGATTCCAGCTAGCAACAAGTAATAGAGAGAAAGTCCAAGATGTTTTTTTTTGTGGCGGTATGGAAATGCAGGGAATAAACTGGGAAATGCCAGGAATGTTATGAAGTCAATAACCCCTGCATCAGCCCTGAGGGTGAAGATATCATGGAGGAGAGAAAGAGCTGTAGAGGGAAACACAAGAAGCTTGTCTATTCTCTCTTCTCCACTGCTAAAACTTAATCCTATATCCAGACTGTGACCTGTGTGTTTTTAGTCCCTGGATTCAGCTCATTGTCCAGCCTGCCTGTTGATTCAGAGTCCCTCTATTCATATAAAGCCAGTAGGACCCATCGTCGCCCACTGGGGGATTTACAGATGCAGTATGGACCCCGCCACGTTTATCTTTCTGCGTGTTTGACCAATCAGAAGGCCTGACTGAGCTCAGCCATTCCAAGCTGCAGGAAGTCAGAGTGGTAGTGATGTGTGTGTTCGATGGATGTCGGGAAGATGCTGTTCATCAGACAATTTTCCAAACAATTTTGCCTGGTGCAAAATAAAAAGTGATAATACACATTTTTTCATGTTTTTAAAAGTCTCTTATTCTCACCAAGGTTGCATTTATTTGCTCAGTAATATGAATACAGTACAAATATTGTGAATTATTATAGCAATTTGTAATAATTCTTTTTTCTGTTTAACAGATTTTAAAATGTAAAAATAAGCCAACTTGAAAAAGCCAACTTACTGATCTCATATTTAAGCTTCTTCTTCTAAGCCAAAATTTAGTCATTATCATTATCATTATTTAGTCAGACCTTCAGACTGTTCTGAAGTTAGCTGCTATATCTTTCCTAATTGATCCGGCTTAGGGTTTTCGAAAACCAGACTATCAAAACCACCTAAAATCCCATAGACTTTCATTGAGGGGGTGAACACTTTTGTACAATGAGACTTATGGTGTATTTAAGCTGTCTATTGCTTATAGCAAAGCTTAACAACTCCCTACTAAAAAAACAGCTAAAACCAGCCTAAGATGGTTGGCTTCTTTGGCTGGTCTCCCATGCTGGTTTTAAAGTAGTTTTGGCCACTTTTTGGCTGCTGGTCAAGCTGGGAGACCTCCTTAAAGACCAAGCAAGCTTAAACCAGTTAAGACAAGACAACCAGCTTAGGCTTCTTTTATTATTATTATTCTTCTTCTCTCTTTTTTTTTTTTTTTGGCTAAATCAGCTGTTTTTTTCTTGCTATATCAACTGTTTTTTGCTAAATCAACTTATTTTAGCTACTAACGTCTTAAAACATGCTAGCAATATGTTAAATTATGCTAGTAACATACTAGTGTTATGTTAAATAATGATAGCAACATGCCAATTCATGCTAAATCATGTAAGCAACATGGTAGCAATATGTTAAATCATGTTAAATCATGCTAGCAATGTGCTAATCAGGCTAGTAACATGTTAGCAATGTGTTAAATCATGCTAACAGCACACAATATCATGCTAGCAATATGCTAATCATGTTAACAACATACTAGTAACATGCTAATCATGTTAGCAACATGTTAACAATGTATTCAATCATACTGTTAAGTCATGCTAACAGCACATTAACAATGCTAGCAACATGTTAAATCATGTAATCAACAGGCTAAATCATCCTAGCAACATACTAGCAATGTGCTAAATCATGTTAGCAATGTGCTAATCATGCTAGCAACATGCTAAATCATTATCTATCTATCTATCTATCTATCTATCTATCTATCTATCTATCTATCTATCTGTCTATCTATATATCTGTCTATCTGTCATCTATCTATCTATCTATCTAGCTAGCTAGCTATTTTTAATGGACTTTATTGCCATCAAAACATTCAAACTTTAAAATTTAAAACTACTATCATTTTAAAAATATATCCACATTCGCAAAATTTCAGCGAAAAAGGAGTGTTTGTCCAACACTTTCAGTTGGTCTTAGAAGAAAATTCATGTAAAAATGAGAAAAATCTGAGTGGGGACCAGCATTTATGTAAAAGACCAGCATTTACGTGAAATTGAAGTATTTAGCAACATTTTAAACACCTTTACTGTCATTTTTGATCCATTTATGTATCCTTCCTGAATAAAAACATGAATTCCGTAAAACAAAACTCTCACTGACCACAAGCTTTTGAAAGGTAGTGTTTCTCATTCATATTTTATCTGTAAAATCCTGTAGAAAGGGTGTCTGCTAAAAGACATTCAATGACTTGCGTCTCACTTTACATCTGGTATGTATCCTGACAGCTTTTCCTGATGGATTTCCATTGTGTTGTGTTCGGTGTAATTGTTTTTGTATTACTGTCAGTCAGCTTCCAAGGGCATGTTAATACACTGTAATGTTGTTACTGACAGTCAGCCCGTGGGTTTTACAAATTTTCTATTGATACGAGAAGACATCTGGATGATGACTACAGGCCCTTAATGAGCAGACGAACATTAGCTTGATTATTTCAGACAGGTATCAGATAGATGCCAGATTATGTGCATACAGACACACAACGCTCATAGTGTCATAGTGTATGGTGTCAGCCTGGGCCTGCCTATGTGTTCTGAGAGACTAAGAAGAGACTAAGGTGTTTATGAATATTTCCTTTTCATCGCTATACACCGCTCTTAGTCTGGGCTTGGTTCAGCTATTTTAAAATGGTTTACTCTGCTCATATTTCTCTTTCTTTTTTTTGTTCTGCTCATATTTTTCTGCTCATTTTTTTCTCTTCTCATTTAGTCTCTTATTGTCTCGTTGTCATCAGCATACTGGTGGGACGTTTGGCCTTGCTTTTTGACACAGAAAATTATTTTGCAAATGACTGACGAATGGCTTTTTAATGCGAGACATGCTTTGTACAAATATTTTGAGTATGTTGGTGTGTATGCTCGGTGTTTACCTGTCAGAACGTGACCGGACCTGAGCACACCTGCATAGAGGCAGTGCATCTGCGTGCACAAATAAACTTATTCAGGCTCTTTGAAGCTTCTTGAAGCCCCCAGCACATGTACGTCAGGAGTCAGATCTCTCAGTAGGCCACATATTTCATTACATGTGCCTCTGTGTGTATTAAAATCTGATTATGAATCAAGGCAACAAACATTGTTAAGAATGATTGTTGTTTTATGTATTGTAGTTTAGGTTTAGTATAGGTTTGGATTTTACACACAAAAAGTACCATGGTCCAAGTATTGTGGTGGCACCATGATACAGTGATGGCATTAGATGGTAATACATGATATTTTAATATATACCATTCTGAATGATTGCTATATTTAAATATGATGCAATGCAGTCACCAAGGTATCCAAATAACACAGTACATAGTACCATGCATATCAAAGTGCATTGAAAAAAACAACTGATAGCATCACTGTATCATGGTACCACCAGAACTTTGGTGTATGGATAGACAAAATGGTTCACCAGCATCTGGGTAAAAATGTGCACTGGTAGAAAGACAAAAACAGTTTTTTGTGATACAGAATCACAGTTGAATCCCTGTGAGCAATACTGATTCAGACAAAGAGTGTCAACAATCATAGACATAGTTTTTGCAAAGATATAAAAGGATGCAGGGTTTAAATGTGAGGTCAGAGAAAAGGAGATTGAGAGGATCTTGTAGACTGGATCTTAAAGAGTTTACCCAAAAATGAAAATTCTGTCATTAATTACTCACCCTCATGTCATTCATCTTCGGAACACAAATTAAAGGTGACATATCATGAAAATCTGACTTTTCCTGTGTTTAAATGCTATAATCCAGTCCTCAGTGTATCTACCAACCCAGAAAATGTGAAAAAGGACAACCCGGTGACCCGGTGAAAAAATGAGCATGCCAGATTTTGGTGGTGACATGGGATCTTATTATAATATTACCGGCCCTTAATCTGCACGTTTCCAGCGCCTTCATTTTGTTTTCACAAGCAGCAGTAGTATACCAGTTCTAATGCCATGGCAAAAGTTCAAGCAAAGCATGCTAACTGTTCTGTCGCTGACTGCACAGACAAGCACAGAACACTATTTAGAGTCCCAGCATCAGAGCAGACAAGAGAGCAGTGGATTTATTGATTTATTTACTGTATATTACGCTGCTGCCACACCTAATATAAACATGCAATTTTTTTTCCCAGCTATGTACCTTCACAGACATAACCAACTTTTTTGTAACTTGTGTGTTTTTAACATACACTTGTGTGTGTGTTTGACAGTTTAAGCGCAATACGACATGAAAGAGAACTTAGTTTAGTACTCACATGCTGTGTGACAGCTTTCTGTGAAAATCCTATATCAGAAGTTTAAACTAATGTGGTTTAAAACGCATTATTTCAGCGTGATAGACATGATAATCAAAACCAAATAGATGTTTTTTAGCATAGTATCTGAGGTACAGCTGCAAAGCCATAGTCCTTTTCTGGAAAAGGGGGCGGGGAGCAGCAGCTCATTTGCATTTAAAGAGCCATGCACGAAAACAGCTTTTTCTGCTTTTACTCAAAATAGGCATTTTCAAAATGATATACTAAATGATCTGTGGGGTATTTTGAGCTGAAACTTAGCAGACACATTCTGGGGACAGCTGAGACTTATATTACATATTGTAAAAAGTGTCATAGTAGGTCTCCTTTAAGATATTTTTGATGAAATCCGAGAGGTTTCTGACCCTACATAGAGAGCAATGCAACTACCACATTCAAAGCCCAGTAAGGACACCATTAAAATAGTCTGTGTGACATCAGTGGTTCAACCGTAATTTTATGAAGCTACGGGAATATTTTTTTATGTGCAAAGAAAACAAAAATAATGACTTTTTTCAAAAATGTCTTCTCTTCCATGTCAGTCTTTGTCTCACAAGAGTCACCAGTTCACCTGGACGCGCTGCACATCGTTTACAAGCAGAGGATGACACACGCTGTAGATAAAACAGTCTTTGTAAACATGTCTGAAAATTTCGACAAAGAGGATGACTTGCAATTTTTTGCCCAGACTTATTTATTTGTACCAGAATGTACAGACGATGAACTAAGAGAGATGGATGTTCTACATCAGAAAGCCGACTCCTACATTAGCAGGCCCACACGCATCCTTTGGGGTACTCTTGTGAACGTGTGTCAAAGAAAAGGTTGTTTTTGTTTTCTTTGAGCACAAAAAGTATTCTTGTAATTTCATAAAATTACAGTTGAACCACTTATGTCACAGGGACTATTTTAACAATGTCCTCACTACCTTTCTGGGCCTTGAACATAGTCGTTGTGTTGYTGTCTATCAGTGATGGGAATAATAGAGACATGTTTTGTCTTAGTGAGGTTAAGTGTACGTGACACATACAGGTCAACCCTGTGTATCTGAACTTTGATATCAAAACTAGAGTCTGGTTCTGTGGATGTCTAAAAACAAATTCTTCAAACACTTTACATGCTCTCACCATATTTGCCTACTAAAATGTCCAACGATGGTCAAATCTTATAAAGATTTTTAAATGTTTTTGAAAGAGATTCTTAATATATAATATACTGCTTTGGAAATGTTTACTGTGAAATTATCATTTAAATTTTAAAAGGCTGCATTCATTTGATCAAAAATACATTAGCACAGTAATATTGTGAAATATTTGTATTATTTAAAGTAACTCTTATAAATAAACAGCGTTACTAGCGGTATTATTTTTTTCAGTAAAGAGTAATCAAATGAATTACTGTTTCACCCGTTAAAATGCGGTGTTACTATAATTTATTATTATATTATTATAATTTTATTTTTCAGTTCATCTGAATGGATGCGCAGCGTACCTGTATTTGACAAACCGCAAACTCTAGTGTGAAGGCACACGACTAGCCATAGATTTGTCTCACACATACACAAAGAAAGATACAGAGCAAGAGCGTCTTATATAACATGCAGAACTGACGCGCTACATGTAAACAATATTCTTTATTGTATTTTCATGTCAAAATAACTGAGTTCCTTTGGAATTCTTCAGCTGTTAAGAACTGCCGTTTTCTCGGGTAGTAGGCGGAACAAATGCGCAAACGGCAATCTCACCTATTACAGTCCCTGTTTTGCCATCAGCAAATCAGGTCGAGCGAACGCAGGCAATGTAATTAATATTCATGAACCCAGCAGCTCATTAATCCTACATTGTTATTAGTAGTAGAATTGGTAGTATTTTGATATTTAAAAAACTGTGCCATTAAGCTTTATAAAGATATTTAGTATTAGTCTGGTGAATAAACTAAAAAAACTTACTACAATGACAATGGCAATTCTATTGCCAAGGTATCCGCAGAGGGTTGATAATATTTAAAACAATTTATTGAATTTGATAGGTGTCTCTCACATTGTCCCACAGCAACATTAAAATAGTGTAGATTAGTGTACAATGTTTTTAATAATAATGCATGCTATTGTACATTTCATTCATTTAATATTGGGGGCATCCAAGTTATTTGACATATCTGAGCATTTTTTTTTAAAAAGTAACACAATAGTTACTTTCCCTGGTAATTAGTTACTTTTATAATGATGTAACTCAGTTACTAACTCAGTTACTATTTGTGAGAGGTAACATGCCCAACACTGCTGTCTATGCAGGGTCAAAAAGTTTTCAGAAATTATCAAAAATATCTTAATTTGTGTTCTGAAGATGAGCGAAGGTCTTACGGGTGTGGAAGGACATAAGCGTGAGTAATTAATGACAGCAGTTTCATTTTTGGGTGAACTATCCCTTCAGTATTTTCTTGTAAAATATACTGCAATCTTTTATTTACAACTTTGAAAAGATATTTGGTAGAGTGCAGTACACACTTTCGACTGACTGCATCCTAAATTACACAGATTGCTTTAAAAAATGTCATTGCATCATTTGCATACTGTTAGTAATGGCACTTTTCCTATGAACAGTGGAATGGATGTAACAGAAAAAGAACAGAAATGGATGCAAAGTGTTTCTGTTCTCCCACTTTTTCTTCTGTTCACCTTCATCTTCATCTCTCTCTCTCTCTCTCAGGCAATGCAGGTCTGTATCTGATTCTGGTTTGTTGTGATGGTATCTGTACAATGGCATCTGGTTCATAAGTTTCACAGCACAGTGACAACAGATCTACAGATCGGGTTCATACGGGCCTATGCATGCACCTATAAACACAAAACACATATAAATCACATATAATTGCACATCACATGTAAAACTGGACTGACATAGATTCCAAATTGTTACAAATTCCTGCAGTGCTCCATTGAAGTCCTGCATATTCTCATTTGCAGCGTTTTCTCCCTCCAGGCACGTTAATGTGTGCACAGGAGTTGCGTGGGAGTATGTCTCTCTTTTTTTTTGTTAGTGTTACATGCACGGTAAAACCCAAACAACCGAACCCAAACAGACTATCACAGCCCATCTGTTTGTGGTATGTTTGTATACAGACTATTCCATTCATCAGAACTGCACAAGACAGATAGATTCGGTTACCGCGAAACAAGGGTTGCTCCATGGTCTCACTGATCTGAGATCATCTGGAGACTTGTTTTGTCTTAGTGAGTTCAAGTGTACGTGAGCCATACAGGTCAACCCTGTGTATCTGAACTTTGATATCAAAACTAGAGTCTGGTTCTGTGGATGTCTAAAAACAAATTCTTCAAACACTTTATATGCTCTCACCAAATTTGCCTACTAAAATGTCCAACGATGGTCAAATCTTTTAAAGATTTTTAAATGTTTTTGAAAGAGATTCTTAATATATAATATACTGCTTTGGAAATGTTTACTGTGAAATCATCATTTAATTTTTAAAAGGCTGCATTCATTTGATCAAAAATACATTAGCACAGTAATATTGTGAAATATTTGTATTATTTAAAGTAACTCTGTTGCAATATATTTTAAAATATATTTTATTCCTGTAATGGCAAAGCTGAATTTCTCAGAATTTTCTGAAGGATCATGTGACACTGAAGATTGAAATTCTGCTTTGCCATCACAGAAATATTACAATAGGGTTACTTTAACCCTTTAACTGTCACTCCCATTTTTGAACACAGACATCAAAATGCACTATCCGAAAGATTTTGTAATATGATTTTGATGTACATTTTCCATGGTAATGCAATGTCTGATTTTAAAATGCCTTTCAAAGGATGAATTTTGAGATTTTTAAAGCGTGATAGGGAAAAAGGCAACGAAGAAAGTCTTTTGTAACAAAGGTCAGAGCTCATGTTATGATGTGGATTTTTTAACTTGCACTCTTGACATATATTAATCTATTATTTTTCCCTACATAATTTGTGAAATATCTATTTAGGATTCTTAGACTTTTCCAATGATATATAGTTTGTCATGATTAGATTAGGATTTAATTGTAATACGGATAAAGTAAACTGACAGTTGAAGGGTTAAATAATACAAATATTTGACAATATTACTGTGCTGACTTATTTTCTATCAAATAAATGCAGACTTTCAAAATTAAATGATGATTGCACAGTAAACATTTCCAAAGCAGTTCAGACGTGACTAAACTCTAAAGTCTATTTTACTGAAAAGCATCTCATGAGACATAATAATGCACATTCTGTTGTCGTCCAAGAAAGCATAACTTTTCTATTATCCACCTTACCTTGCAAAGACATACTTGAATCTGTGATCTCAAATAGTGAGATGTGAGGCCATGAACCCATGCTTGTCGCTGTCATATCTTTTAATTTTGGAGTTCATCCGTAACAATGCATGTTCATGCAGAGAGCCAGTCAAACTCCAGGCATTCCTGTAAGCCATAGAGTTTATGCATTTCTTGATTAGGTGATTTCGTTTAAATTATGGGTGTTTGCTTGGGCACATCTCATGCCTACAGTCAGTTTAAGCAGAAATCCTAATGATAAGACATTACAAACCAAAAAAGGGTTAGAATTTAATCAATATTTCCTAAACCTGCAAATGCATTTATGTAGTAATGGTGTTGTTTTGCTTGTGTTTTCTCAACAGGGCTGTGTTTGCAATGAGAAATCAGGGTGCTACTGTCAAGGTCTTAAAGGACAAAAGGTAATATAATATGCAAACATATATAAACATATAACAATCATATCCACATACACGCTTTTGTGACTGCCAATATCCTAGTGTGAAAATAAGTTCCTGAGGTTAAACATGCAGGGACATTCAGATTTATATCAAGTGTAAATGCTGCCCCCTTCTGATGAACGTTTCCGGTGAAGTTTTTTATATTTGCCACATAATAGTGGAATGATGTCAGATTTATTTGTTTAGCGTTTTTTTCAAAATGCACATTGTTTCAAAGCAGCTAGAAAATCTTTATGTTAATGTTCATTACACACTGATAAAAATTATTCTGGGGTGTAGTAAATACTACTACTACTGAAAAACAAATGTAATTTCTACATGAAAAAGTTAGTTCAGGTAATAATTTATAAAAACAAAGTAAATTCTATATTGGCACTTAATTTAAGCTTGTAGGAGTTGAAGCGTAAATATAAATGTTATAAAAATGAAATAAAACCTACTTAACTTTTTTAATACTGGTGTTCCCATCATGCACTGGGCATGAATAATTAATAAGGTTGATTTTTTTCCCCCTGTTTTCCATCTGTATTTACAGTTTTATCATTGTTTTTGTTGTTAGATTTAGTAACTTGTAATTTCGTTACATCTGGATTTAATTTTCTACTCAGAATGACACACTCATGCTCAAAAATGAACTACAGATTGTTACTGTCATCGTGGTAACAATTTGTATGCCAAGTATTGAAGACTCCGTGTTCATGTGAGTGCTGCTTTACTGTTTATGTAGATACGGTGTTTTTATACATCTATTGTATAATTTAGATGAATTTGAGATGTTTCTAAGTAACATACACTTTAAAAGCATGGTTTAATTTGGTGCTATTTAAGTAAAATCAGAGTATTGCCAAGTACGCTTTGAGTAAATAAAAATTACTCAAACATTTATTGGCCACGTAAAAGTTACTTATTTTCTTTTTAAATTTACTTAACTTTGGTAAGTAGATTTTACTGTCATCCAAGATGTTTATGTCCTTCTGTCTTCAGTCGTGAAGAAATTATGGTTTTAGAGGAAATCATTTCAGGATTTTTCTCCATATAATGGACTTCATTGGTGCCCCGATTTTGAACTTCCAAAATGTAGTTTAAATGCAGCTTCAAAGG
>JAHKKF010536758.1:9530-20579 GCA_019740295.1 Labeo calbasu | reverse complement strand
TCATAACACCTGAGCAGTGCCACAGACTGATCGACTCCATGCCACGCCGCATTGCTGCAGTAATTCAGGCAAAAGGAGCCCCAACTAAGTATTGAGTGGTGTACATGCTCATACTTTTCATGTTCATACTTTTCAGTTGGCCAAGATTTCTAAAAATCCTTTCATTGTATTGGTCTTAAGTAATATTCTAATTTTCTGAGATCCTGAATTTGATGTTTTCATTAGTTGTCAGTTATAATCATCAAAATTAAAAGAAATGAACACTTGAAATATATCAGTCTGTGTGGAATGAATGTATGCATTATACAAGTTTCACTTCTTGAATGGAATTAGTGAAATAAATCAACTTTTTGAAGATATTCTAATTATATGACCAGCACCTGTATATATACACAAACTTAATTTTTGATTAGTAATCTGCATTGCTGAAAACTTCAATATTTAGATTTTTTTGCACCCTCAGATTCCAGATTTTCAAATAGTTGTATCTCAGCCAAATATTGTCCTATCCCAAAGGTCTCAAACTCGATTCCTGGAGGGCCTCAGCTCTGCAGAGTTTAACTCCAACCAGTGCCAACTCACACCTTCTTGGAAGTTTCTAGTACTCCTGAAGACCTTGATTAGCTGGATCAGGTGTGTTTGATTAGGGTTGGAACTAAAATTGCAGAGCTGTGGCCCTCCAGGAATTGAGTTTGAGACCAGTGTCCTATCCTAACAAACCAAGCATCAATGGAAAGCTTATTTATTCAGATTTCAGATGTATAAATCTCAATTTCAGCTGACCCTCAAATTGACCCTTATGACTGGTTTTGTGGTCCATGGTCACATATAGTACAAAAGTTTCCTTTTATGTTACTTTCATGATGTGTTCTTGTCCTTGTGGAAGCTTGACAGTCATGGTCTCCATGAGAAAGTTTGGATAATGACCGAATTTTCTTTTTTGTGAACTATTGCTTTAAACCCTCTCTCTCTTTTGGGCGAGAAGTGTTTAACATTCACTCTCGAGTTGTCCTGGGGTTCAGGGCTCAAACTCCCTCCCTAATTTACCTCCATTTCATTTAACCCTCCAAACCCTGAACCAATCACAGAGAGCTAATAACCATGAGAGAACAGCTCCCTCAGGATCTATGAGAGACAGAGAGAGCGGGGCAGATTCATGAAGAAAGATGGAGTGTGTAAATGATTGAGAGAGGTTCAGCCAAAGAAAAGGACACAGACAGGAAGAGGAAGGAAGGAGAGGGCAGTGAATTATAAACTCCTGTGGGCTGATGTTAAGTGGCAGCGACACTGTGTTGTTAAACGTGCCGCCGCAGATCGCAGGTGTCCGACACACACACGAACGGAGAAGAATGATAGACAGGCGCGAGAGAGCAGTGATGGAGTGAGATGTCTGAGAAAAGACAGGACTCGCGGGCTGATAGAAGGACAACAGGAAGGTAATGAGAGCACGCTGAAAAATGAGAGAAACAGATGAGAGTGACACAGAAGAGACACCGCTGTCAGCACAATCAGAGTTTTAATCTCAAAGTCTGAGAGATACATTTGACCCGTGAGCAACAAGTTAGTGTTGGGGCTGAAGGTGGGTGGGGTGTGATGTCACTGGGCTCATGAATATTAATTAGCTGGTGCAGTTGTTGTTAGATCATCAATATTCATGAGGCAAGCTGTCACCTCAGGTTCATATAAAACACGTACTGTTCTTCTAGTAGACGTTTCACACTGATTGGACATCGAAAAACAATATCAGACCAGCTGCTTCTGATATTTTTATATTTACTTTTATTAAGGGTCAATTTAACACATTAAGGGATTAGTTTACTACCAGAATAATAATTTCTCACCCCTACGTCATCCAAAATGTTCATGTCTTTCTTTGTTCAGTCGAAGGTTTTTGAGGAAAACATTCCAGGATTTTTCTCCATATAGTGGACTTCAATGGGGATCAGAAGGTTTAAGGTCCGAACTGCAGTTTCAATGCAGCTTCAAAGGGCTGTACACGATCCCAGCAGAGGAATAAGTGTCTAATCTAGTGAAATGATGTCATTTACTAAAAAAAGAAATAAAAATGTATATACTCTTTAACCACAAATGTCTTACACTAGCTTGACTTCACGCATTAGTCACGTTGGAAAGGTCAGGCGTGATGTAGGCTGAAGTATCGTGTTTACAAAGCGAACGTGCAAACAAAGTCAAACAAAAAAAGGTAAAACAACGATGTTGGATGATTTTGAAGTTGGAGGAGAAAATGAGACAGAGTTTTTCAACCTACACTTCCTTTTGGAACCGAAGTACACAGACGAAGAACTAACTGCACAAGACTTTTCCAACGTGATTACGCAATGCGTAAAGTCATGCATGTGCATTGTATAGCTAGTGCAAGACAAGCATTTGTGGTTAAAAAGTATATACATTTTTATTTTTCTAAGAAAACGACTGATTGTTTTGCTACATAACACCCTTATTCCTCAGCTGTGATCATGTAGAGCTAGGGATGGGTATCGTTAAGGTTTTAATGGTATTACTACTCTTAGCGATACTGCTTATCGATCCGGTACTTTAACAGTATTCTTATCTGTACTTTTTGTTTTAGGTTTATATATATATATATATAAAATGTATGTATATATGTATGTATGTATATATATATATATATTAGAATACATGTTACAATACATTTGTTCGTACCGAACCGTCACGGTACGGGCATCTCGGTTCGGTGCATGAGGCCTTACAAATATTCCATAATATTTCCAGATATGTGATGCATCCAAACTATTATTTATTATGTAAATTATATACGACTTTGTACTTTAGTCGCGTTCTAACAGTGACACAGTGAGGCTGGCGCGCTGATGTTTGGTTCACTGTGTTTTGTTTTCATAAAGTAGCAACTGTACTGTCAAGTTAGCAATGCTAGAAGCCTGGAGCTGTTATGTTTTGTGTTTGTGTGCGCCGGCACGATTACTTCAACTTTCCACATACCAGCAAAAAACAGATAGAATGTTGCTTTCTGCCATTTGAGTTTCCTTTCTGTCACAAAACTGAATTGAAACTCAGCAAATATAGGGTACGGGGTCGCACAGTTTTTTTTCCTTGTCTATCAGGTAACTAAATTAAATATATTTCGGGTATTTATTCCTTGTATGTATATATGTACTGCAGATTTTATATATATGACATTAATTTGATATAATATTTAGTATTTTCACATGTAGGTGGAAAAAATTGTAATTTGTACTACTGTCTGTATAAAATAAATGAAAAGAAACTTAGCATAGTAGATTTTTTTTTTCTCTGTTGTACCGAAATCGCATCGAACTGTGACCCTCGAACCGAGGTACATACCGAACCGTGACATCCGTGTACTGTTACACCCCTAATATATATATATATTTTAGATACGCAGTTATGCCGTATATATAATACGCACCTACCCCACACCCCTAATCCTAACCATTGCGTATCATATGCGTATATATATATTTCTGCGTATAAATTGTCCACCAAATAGACACAGAAACTCGTGGCATTGACACTCACTTTCATGAGATTGTTGACACATTGCATTTTCTCACAGCTGTTCACGTCCAAGACATAAACTGTGTTTAAGTGAATACTCCTCAAACCGGCCACTTTGACATATTTGTGTGTGTTTTTGATTGTTTGGACGCACACTCGAAGCCCAAAGTGTAATTTGCTTGTCTGTTTTGGAGTGCGCACACACTTACATGGATTACTGTGCTTTCAAGGTTTTATCAAACATGTACCGCAATGTATCACAGTAAAGACTGCATTTTACAACAATCACCTATTGTGCTAATTCTGACGTTAAGTTTGGGTTTTACGGAGAAACGAATGTGCACCGCTGTAAAGGTAAATAAGTTGAAAGAATAGTTTTACCTCATATGTTCTTTTTTATGATTCTTGGAAGCTAACATCAAAAGTCAACAATAATATTAGCTTAATATCACAGCCACAGGTCATAGACAAATGTCCTAATATTACTGCTCATAAAAACAGCCGGCAACTCTGGAGAGATACTCCGGTCTTTCATAATTTATTACCGGGGCCGATTTAATACCAGGTTTCGGTACCCATCCCTATGTAGCTGCACTGAAACTGCAATTTGGACCTTCAACCCGCTGATCCCCACTGAAGTCCACTATATGGAGAAAAATCCTAGAATGTTTCCCACAAAAACCTTAATTTCTTTTAGATTGAAGTAAGGAAGACATGAACATTTTGGATGACATGGGGGTGAGAAAAGTATTAGGAATTTTGATTCTGGAAGTGAACTAATCCTTTAATGTTGTATAATTACTTATGAAAGATTGATTAAATATTAATGCTTAATTAGCTAACTGGCAAACTGGCTGGGACATGGATGTGTTTCCACATTCAAAGACAGCTAGACGGAGCACAACAGTATGGAACAGAACACAGGGATCTCGAGATCCAGTTTTCTTAACGCTGTGTCTTAAAAATGCAATGCTTATGTTGTTGAGAGACGCTAAAAAAAACCCAGCCAAAAATGTTAATTTGATGCCAATGTGCATACACAAATAATTCAAAAACAGGCTAGTACATTTTCTCTAAGAACAGAAAATGAATTGCAATGATAAGCTGACTTCAATAAAATATGATATATTGCCATCTAAAGCAAGTTTATATATTTTAATATTGAAACATATTGTGAAAAGTTATAATTTAAAATAGCTGTTTGAATCCATTTAACATATAAATACTGTGTAAATAATTCATTAAAAATAATTAATTTTGGAGACAGTAATTAGTGGAGCTCATCTATTATGCCAGAACTTAAATGTCAACCTTTTAACAGCAAGACATAAAAATTACAAAATCTTTTAAACAATTAAAACTTCTAATAAAGCTGTGATTGGCTGTTTCTCCACAAATCATGAGGTTTGGTTATCTTGCAAGCTTATCAATTTGATTCTCAAATCAGCTTGATCATTTATAGAGGGTTTGAACTTACATCACGGTTTGGTCATTTACCTGGATGTTTGGCCGTGATACTCGGATGTAAACAACAGCATGGACTATATGGTTAATGTACTACTAAATTTATGCTGTCTAAATCATAGAAAAAATGTTTGGAAGCTGTTAAATCATATAGAGAATGATTTTGTAAACAGGAAAGGACACAATATTTTGACAAACTAAAGTTAATAGATAGTAAAGATACATACAAACAGTATTAAGATATTAGCCTAATATTTCACCTACCTGACTAGAAATGATAAAAACAAACACGAATGTTGTCAAGATTCTTGCCCTGGAAATCCTGGTTCAGTTTGGCCAACCACAAACGCCTTTTGTTCATCAGACAGTTTTTGCACTCTACTTCTTGATTTGTTGCGACTTTTGGCAATCTATAGTACTCCAAATGTTTTTCCTGGTCCGCCCGGTTAGTACAGCCCAAAACATGACAATAATTGACCATTGTTAGCAGCAATAATCAGCAAAATATTCTGTTTGTTTCAGTGGCATTGTTTACATTCAGTGCCACCAATATGGCAGATTGATGACGCATCATGAAAACACTAAAATAATCAAATACTCAAATGTAAAGTTTTCTTTGGTATGATACATGGAGTGACAAAGAGAGGAACTGTGTGTCTGTGTGTGTGTATACCAGATATTCCCTACATTATGAGGACCAAATGTCCCCACAAGTATAGTAATACCAGTAAATTTTGACCCTGTGGGGACATTTTTGGTCCCCATGAGGAAACAAGCTTATAAATCATACACAATGAAGAGCTTTGAAAATCTAAAATAGCAGAATGTTTACAGTAAGGGGTAGGTTTAGGGTAAGGGGATAGAAAATACAGTTTGTACAGTATAAAAACCATTACATCTCTGAAACCCCAATAAGTGTGTATGTTGTTATTACCTTCAGAAAGTGTGTGTAGCAGCAAAAAGGAGAGGAGTAACTTGACCAAAGTCATCTTGCCTCCAGAACCTTCACACCACGACATCTCCAACCTGCAACACACAAACACACACAATCACCGGTGCGTTCAGAGTGACATCATGAAACAACCTCAATTGTTTGGTGCTGCTGGCACTGCAGAAATTAGACACTGCATATTTGTGCACTGGTATTGTTTGTCCGAGCCTTTGTGATTGAAACTTGTCATTAAAAATTCTATGACATTAGCAAAGCACAGCTGGTAATCCACATCTGCGATGTGAAATCCATCTCTCTAAATAAATAATGTATGGTTCATGTTGAGAGCTGTGATGTCTCCAGGTGAACCTCATTACAAGTTCTTTGCTCCTGATGTCAACATGTGATATGCAAATACAATCATTGGCTGCTTCCTGATAAACTGTAACAGACCGCATGAATCTCAGTGAGAAAAATTTCAGAGGTTTCACACTGGTAGCTCCGGAAATGGCCTTTAAAGCACAAGTCAGACACTATGTGTCCAAGAAAAAAAATATATATATATTTCTGAAAATCAGTGATGCATTAGTTTTAGGGGGTTATACAGTAATCTTGTTCATGATCTCAGACCGAGTCCCAGTATTTGAATATGAAGTCAAAATTCTCATACATGCAGCTACAGCAAACGCATGTGAAGAGTTTTCAATGCATCAATGAAGTTTGCTAAAATGTTATATATATCATATACACACATATACAGCGGGTAAAATAAGTATTGAACACGTCACCATTTTTCTCAGTAAATATATTTCTAAAGGTGCTGTTGACTTGAATTTGTCGGTAACAACCCAAGTAATCCATACTTACAAAGCAAATAAAACAAATAAGTTCAGAAATTAAGCTTTGTGTAATAAAATGGAATGACACAGGGGAAAGGGTGGTGCAAAAAGGCATGGAAAGCCAAGACACCAGCTGAAATCTATCAGTAATTAGAAAGCAATCCTACCCCTTGTCACTGGAAATTAATATTAGCTGGTTTCATTGTTCAGTTCACTGGACATTTCCGTAAGACAATGATCCCAAATAGCCAAGGAAACTCTCAACTGGTTTCAGAAAAAGAAAATAAAGCTGTTAGAATGGCCCAGCCAATCAGCTGACTTGAATCCAATAGAAATAAAAACTAAATATCAGAGTTCATAGAAAAGGCCCACAGAACCTTCAAGATTTGAAGACTCCTGTGGAAGAATTGGGCCAAAAATCACACCTGAGCAATGCATGCGACTAGTTTTTTTATACAGGAGGTGTCTTGAAGCTGTCATTACCAACAAAAGCTTTTGTACAAAGTATTACATTTCAGTAGTTCAATACTTTTCCCCCCATGTCATTCCATTTTAATACACAATGTAATTTCTGAAATTATTTATGTTTTATTTGTAAGTATGGATTACTTAGATTGTTTCAACATCTGGTGAAAATTTCATGGCAACAGCTCCTTTAGAAATGAAGTGTTCAGATGCAAAAGCAGCTAAAAGCCATCCCCGTTAAAAAGTGAGATAATGATACTGAGTGAATGCTCCTGACACACAGTATACATCCATCAAATACTTTCACTTCAAACTCGCTAAATTCCAGCCTCAGCCCAATCAGAAGAACCAGTACTTACATAGAAACCTATACAAAGTAGCCTGAAAGAAATGCTAATTTTAAAGAAAAATGTCAGATGGATTTAGAGGCTTTTGCATCTGACCTCTTCAAATATATTTACGTTTTCAGGATTCTTTGAAGAACAAAAAGAACAGCATTTATTCTAAACAGAAATCTTTTCCAAGTCTTTACCCTCACTTTTTATCTATTAAACACATCCTTGCTGAATAAAAGTATTAATCCTTCATATAAAGAAAGAAAGAAAAAATTTACTGACCCCAAACTTTGAACAGTAGTGATTTTAAATAAATGCTGTTCTTTTTAATGTTTTACTCAAAGAATCCTGAAAAAAGTATCACAGGTTCAAAAAAATATATTAAGCAGCACAACAATGTTTCCAACATTGATAATAAATCAGCATCATTTTTGAAGGATCATGTGAAACTGAAGACTGGAGTTATGATGCTGAAAATTCAGCTTAGTGTCACAGGAATAAATTCTATTTTAAAGTGTATTAAAATAGAATACCACCATTTTAAATTGCAATAATATTTCACAATATTACAGTTTTTTCTGTATTTTTAATCAAATAAACACAGCCTCAATGAGCAGTAAAGACTTCTTCGAAAAACATTAAAAATCTTACTGATCCCAAACTTTTAAATGGCAATGTATATTTTAAAAAAGAAAAATGGCTTTTAAATGTTCAATTGCTCAATTCAGCTGACATTTTTATGTTTCAATATATATATATATATATATATATATATATAATCTCACTAAAGCTGGTGGGCTAAAAGTTAATTTCGTACCCTGGTGAACACCCTTAAGAGTAACTCTTTTGTTGGCAGCAGAGCGTAAGTGAAATAACTTAATTTGAAGACAAAAGGCATCATTTGCCAGCTTGTAGTGTTCACACCCTGTTGAACATAAGAGCTGCTGTTTCAAAATGATTTTATGCCTTTTATTCTTTTAGCCTTGATATACAAGCAGTAGCTGTATGAGATGTTTAAGTATTTGTACTGCATTTGCAATCTGTCAACATAATCCCAACACGATATTTGGACCAAACTGTGCAGCCCTACATTCAAATACGCACATCAACACACCATATGCTGCATTTCCTCTGAGAAGCAGACTTTCTCACAAATGTTTTGCAAGCAAAAGGCACTTTCAGACTTACGGGAAGTCACTGAATAGACGGTATTGCTTGAGGAGAGGGGTATTATATTGACAGTATTAATGATTAATAGGCATATAATTTATGCATTAAAATGAAGAATAGTTTTACACTTGCTCAAGTGAGGAGGAGGGTTCATTCAACAAGGAATTCCCATAGAGTGAAGTACTCACACACTCGAGTTAATCGAGAGACGTGTGCTGCTAATCATCTCGCCAGCATCTCGCTCGCTCGCCCTCCCTTCCTCCCGCCGAGTAAAAATAAGTAAATGAAATAAATAAGTGTCTGAGTGAGAAGAGTGAAAATTATATTTACAAGGGAGCTGATGTGATGAGCGACTTAATTACAGCAACTGTAAGGTCGAAATTAATGATGTATAATCACGCCGCGTACAACCTCAGTTTAATTAGGCTAATTACCGAGTTGGGATTGGCTGAGCTTGTTTGTTTTGCTGGTATTTACTGTTAATGCTGTGGCGTTAAAGGTGTCCGCGGGGATGGAGATAAGATACAATCTAATTCTCTCTCCATTCTAGGAAACGATCAAATGGAAGTTTAGCCGTTCAGCATCTTAGGATTTCACTCGATAATGAGAAAAAAAAACAGCGCTGGATCTCTGGGTGGAGTGATTTGCACATTTTTACTTACTATGATCATGTAATTAAATAATATTTTTTCATAAAATTCCATAATATGCAGATAAATCACTCTTTATCACAAACTACAATCAATAATTGCCAGAAAAGCACTCAAACAAATATCATTTTCAAGGCATTATTGTGGTATTCCTGAGCGTCACAATTTAAAAGGGTCATGAACTGCCTTTTTTATTATTTTGGACTGTTCTCTGAGGTCCACTTGTAAAGTTATCAAGATTTTTAAATAAAAAAAAAACATCATCATTTAGAAGTAACAGGCTATTTTCTGTGTTGTTTCGACCCACCTCATCAGAACGCTCTGTTTGAATAGACGTGGCAGATTGTAGACTCTGAAGTAAACGGCCACTGCTATCACTGGCTAAGAGTTTTGCGGTTTTAAAAAAAGATGGATGTTGCTGTGATTTAGGTTAAAAATGCATGAATACTCAGTACATATCAAATTATCTGTATTAACAGACAAAGCAATAGTGACCATGTAATAAAAACAGTTACTCTCACTTGTGTGTTGCAACATTACTGTCGGATCCATAAAGTCAGCACAGCATTGACTTTTAGTTTCAATCTTTCTGAAAGTCCTGGGTCGAATTTGGCCTTGTTTGTAAATGAATCCATGGTAAAATGGAGTGAACAACAGACCAAGTTCTTACTGATGTGGTCTCGACTTCATTAAAAAGTTAATGTACTCTTTCCTAATGTTGGGATGAGAAAGATGGCAATACAAAGACTGTGTTTTTCTACAAGACTGGCTTCAATATAAGCTGATTTTACACTAACAGGAACGTTTTGAGTTCTGAAACTTACAGGATGTTTTTATAGCACAACAACCTCTTATATGTAAAAATTTGTTAAATCACATACAAAATAAATATTAATGAATCACATACAAAATAAAAGTTTGAGTTTGCCTAATATATGTGTGTGTACTGTGTGCAATTATTATGTATATATACATACACACAAATTAAAGTATATATTTAGGAGAAATATGTTATTTATGTACAAAATATTTTTATTTATATATTATATAAATTCTATAAAAATTATAATAAATACATATATATATATATATATACATATATATATACACACACACACACACATGATTGTGCTTGTACTTATATGTACATAATTACACACAGTACACACACATATATTAGGCAAACTCAAACTTTTTACCTTGCCAAAATCTGCTCCGCAAAGATCATCCCATTCTAGTCAAGGCTGCTTTAAATGCAAATGAGCTCTGCTCACCCCGCCCCTCTCTTCTCTCTGTGGAGTAACGAGCCTGTTTACTTTAGCCACGTTTAGCCGCTAAACTTGCTAACTAGCACATTATTAGCAAAGGCAATCCCAAAGAATCATAAAAAATCCCTTATACTCACTTCTGCTGTAAATGAAGCTGGATCACGAATGATTCGCACAAACATAGACGGATATATGTAGATTGGGAGGTGCATTCCCTTCACAACCAAACATAATCCACTCTTCAGCAGCTCAGAATTCAGGAGTAAATGACAAGCACTACGTTCATTATTACATCCAGCAACACAACATCTCAATTGCTCTATCGGAGATATTCTTGTTTAACTTACATCCCTGCTCCGGCATCAAAACAGTGGAGGTGGGACTGTTACAGCTGATCTGAGGTAAAAC
>JAHKKF010536757.1:2577-14189 GCA_019740295.1 Labeo calbasu | reverse complement strand
CTCTGCCAACTTCAAAATCATCCTACATCGCTGCAGAAGTACTGACCCGGTGTTTACGAAGTGAACGTACAAACAAGGTCAAATGCCTTTTACAAAAGAAAGGTAAGACAGCGATGCAGGACGAAAATTAGCAAAAATGAGATCGGAGTTTTCACCTTTTTTTTTTTTTTTTTTTTTACAAGTCCACTATATGGAGATAATTCCTGATATGTTTTCCTCAAAAACAAACAAACAATTTATTTACGACTAAAGAAAGAAAGACATGAATCTTGGATGACAACGTGGTGAGTACATTACCTGTAAATTTTTGTTTCGGAACAGTGTTAATTTTGACAGCAAATTTTGATTTAGTCTTAGTCATAGTCTTCTGACTAAAATGCCATGTAGTTTTAGTCATATTTTAGTTGTTTTAGTTTTAGTCCAGTTTTAGTCGACTAAATATTATAAGATTTTAGTCAACTAAATTTACAGTAAATTTACAGGTTTAGTTACAATGTAATGCACTTATTAAGCATTTCTCTAAAATTACCAAACTCATTATATAGGTTTGATATTAAGGTTTTATCATGATAGACAGATTTAACTGCTGTGACACACAATGTGCTTTTATATTAAAATTATATTAAACCACTTCACATATAGAACATGGAACAAGAATATGGTCTTCTTTTCAGTGAAATGCCAGTGGTTGTATACCGTAGGCTAATTATGCATTTATAACAACTTGTTTACCACATTCTTCATTTTGTTCAAGCAGACATATTTATTTATACAAATAAATTTAGATTAATCTTTATTAGGGCTACCAAAGTTATTCAGTCAAGAGCAGTGAGTGATTTTCTTTCTTTTGTTGCTTGATTAACATCAATGCCACAGACAATAGCAACTAAATTAGTCTGTCCCTTTAAAACTAAATGCACGGATGCAATGTACTGATGCACGTCCGATAGTCTCCCAACTGTTTACATTCACCTAAGATGTAACAGAGAGTGTTTACGTGAATACTCGTCAAAATGGACAATTCAACATAATTTTGTATGCATTTCTCCATTCATGAGAGGCGAGACTTGTGTGCTGTGTGAGACGTGCTTTCTGTGCGCGCATGCTTCGGTGTGTGCACTCAGAAAACCGGACTGAATTGAGTTCTCTTTTGCATCATCAAATTTATCCACATGTTTGCTCTTCTCTTACTCCCAGATATTGACATTTTTGAACATTGTGCAACAAATGTATGCCAGCTTATGTCCCACCATATAGATCAATAGGCTATGATACAGTTCAAATGTACGCATCTCACCTCCTAACCACACAGCAGATTCTTTCTGAATGAATCTTATCCCAAATCGTCCCTCCCTAACATTTTAGTCTCATTTTTATTCGTTGATAAAAAAAAAAAAGTCAAATTAACACTGGGCTCAAGGGAGGCAAGAGCAACACAGACTCCCACTGTGACTTTACCTGCTGGACAATGTTTCTTTAGAAAAACAAGTGATTTAAATGTTTTATGCCAAATTTTGTAATATTTGCATATTTTTGTATTATATATATATATATATATATATATATATATATATTGTATCCAATTTTTTAGGGAGATGTTTGCCTTCCTTGCCTCCTTGGAGGAAACACCACTGGTTTCTACGTACAGAAAAAATGCTTTTCCTTCTCAGTCAACAGAAGAATTTCACATAGCTCTGTACGTATTTAGTTTGGTATAAAATACACAGTATTTAGTTCCACATAATAAGTGACTAATTTTCTCACAATACTGCTTAGGTTTTTAAAGATAATGAAGATGGCAATCGGTCACATGTTTTGTCCCTGCAAAATTTCTGTACTAGCTTTGAAGTAAATGCTTATAACAGTGTCCATATTCACTTTGGTGCATTGCTTAACAGAACCTCTTGTTTGCTGTTTTTATCTAGCCAGGGCATTACTGATAGACACTTCCAATAAAGCATTCAGTGAAAGAGGTCACTTATTTGACCGTGCACTGCAAATATCCCTATAGCCATTGATGTTTTTTTGCTTGAACTGTTGCTTGAGGGATCTACTGGAGCAGGGAGCAGGTCTGGTAAGTGCTGCATCCACTAATGGCTATAGCTCCAAGAGGCTGGTCTGCATAAACAACAACCTGGTGCAATCAGCAAGATGGTGCACTTCTCTTCTAGGAGGAGAGTGATTGGGGACAATGTGTTTTTTATGTCTTCCACTTCACCCTTTCCTACAGAGGTTTAAACAGGGCAATCTGTGTGAACATGCCACAATGAATAATGTCGTTCTCTTACTTTCTCCATGTGCTTCATGTTGTACATTAAAATGTATGGTTTATCCTTTTTATTGTACTTACATTTTCATCCTCCATGCATGTTTATTTTATATGTTTTGTTCTAGTTCAGTACGACTAATAACAGTAATGCTACTACTAATACTGTTAATAATAATGTTTTTGTTATGTATTTATTATTATTCTTGCAAACACATACTTGTAATTATTAAAAAATCTCTGAAATAATGGGTTAACAACAACAGCTATCATGCTGATGGTTCATTTACATAATGCACGATCACAACCCTTCATTAAAAATGTAAGGATGTCACTATTTAATATTGCTTTGAGATAAATGCGCTTTGTGTTTTGAAGTGCTCCCATTTCACTAGTGTAAGAACAATGCCAGAAGCCTTGCTGGTTAAAGTAAAGAAGGATGAGCTCTTTTTCCCTCAGATGAGAGCCATCTGGCTGGGAGCAAGGCCAACGGATGAGTCTTGGGAACGGGCCTCTAAGAATTCCTGACCCTTGGTAGGTTGACTATGAAAAAAGAAGGTATAAAATGCCACTGGGGCCTTGAGCTGGAAAGGGATTTGGACCCAGAGAGGGTGTGTGTCTCTGAAGAGCATTCGCACTTGGACTGAGGGTGAAGAATTGCGAAAAAACAGACAGATGGGGGAGAAAACGCAATTAGTGCCACGCTCTGGACATGGGAAAATGGATTTTTCATCCTGTGACCTAATTACAGAGTTTGTTTCGAGTGTGTATCTCTTTTCATTTCCTAATGAAGCACAATCATTGCAGTTTCTCAAAGAGCTACCTCAGCAGATTGATGTTTTTATTATCCAATGCTCTTTTTAGTCTGGCACATAACAAAAGAGGTTGTTAATTCGGTTCGAAATTGATAAAACAACATTTTACCCACGAGCCCTCGCTTCAAACGCAGGTTCAGTCGTACTTATGAAAGCGCTCAGGACTCCAGAGTCTCTCTCGAGAAGACTTGCTGTGTGGCTGAACCACGGCCAGGCTGCCCATTACACTCAAGCAGCTTGAAATCCAAAGCAGCAGGAAATGAAACCATCAGATTCCCACCCACATCCATCCACACAGCAGCAAGCTCAGCCAAGTCTCACACAGCAGAAAATCTATTTCGCACTGTATTGGGTTATACCTCTAATCAACTCTTTCTTTGTAAACAAAGTGTTTAATTTAATACAAGTTCCAATATGCTACTTAATGGAAATATAGATGTGCCACGGCACCGGAACGGGATCGGAGTTCCTCGTAATGCATATGTAAGCCCGTATGCATATGTATGCTGGCGCATCAGCAGTTTGTCTAGTGTCATGGCACAAGATAAATAGGTAAATAGATACACAGCCTCAAGCTCACTGACTTTCTTATCATTTAACACAGACATTTGTCACCTTCTGTCCTTTTAGCGCTCGGAAGGCAAAAGTCAGAACAAAACATTTACCCGCTGCCATCGGGGGAGCCGAATGCACATGCGACACACCGCTGCTTTCGTGCGGGGGGAGAGGCCGGCCGCACATACGTGAGGCACAGAAAATCTGCCATTTTTTAAAAAATGACCAGGGGGACGCAACCACTTCAAACAGTGAACACAAATGGAGCAACTGTTTGGGGTCATATGCCCCCACTGCTTTCATTCCCTCACACCCCCAGCGCTCTGCACTCACCTCTACCTGCCTCTCTTTGCCGCTCAGACCCTCGACACACCTCTTCCTTCTTTTCCTCGGTTTCTCTCTCTCTCCTTCATTCCACACGGCTCTCTGCAGGCCACAACAGTCAGAAGGAAAACAGACACAGCAGTGCATTTTCAATTGGATCTTCAGAATTCCTGTAAAATAAAAGGCCAGATAGCCTTTGTGAAGCCATCTCACCCGGAACGAACCAACATCGGTCCCCTGCCTGATGTCCTCCATCCCCACACCCCTCCTGGCCGCTGACACTCAATATACTCTCCCTTTCAAGCTTTCTTTTCCTGCAGTACTGAGGCTAGTGGTAAGGATAGCCAGTGCAAAAAAAAATGCATTAGTATAAGGGATGATGTACAGTCGTCTGGTATTTACTGCAAAAATAAACATAATCAGGACCTCAATGTAGGGCTGATTACATACCAAATAAGTAAATATACAGACATGAAATACTAAAATGATTTTCAAATTTTACCTGTTTGTTAAAATGAAAAATAAACAGTCCATTACAACGTGCAAAACAGCATAAGCTAATTGGTTATAAAATCTCTGTTTGCCTCCCCGCACAAATGAGTCCGATTCATTGGCCAAAAAGAGAAAAAACAAAATATGAATAAAAGATAAATTAGATTTTTAGTGCTTTTATTATTATTATTATTGTTATTAATCATTTAAATGATATATGTGATCCAGGACCATGAAACCAGTCATAAGTAGCACGGGTATATTTGTAGCAATAGTCAACAATACATTGTATGGGGCAAAATTATCGATTTTTCTTTTATGCCAAAAATCATTAGGATAATAAGTAAAGATCATGTTACATGAAGATATTTTGTAAATTTCCTACCGTAAATATATCAAAATTAAATTTTTGATTAGTAATATGTATTGCTAAGAACTTCATTTGGAGGTTGTTGTTTTGTTTTGTTTTTTATCTTTTTAATTTTCTCAATATTTGTATTTTTCCATACCCTCAGAATCCAGATTTTCAAATAGATCATCTCCGCTAAATATTGTCCTATCCTAACAAACTATACATCAATGGAAAGGTTTTGTGGTCCAGGTTCACATATGTCACTTTTTTGTGTGTGTGTGTGTGTGTGAATCTATTAAATTACCTAGTATATGAAACCATGATCTGCACTTACACAAATAGTCTTCTTTTAACGGTTTATTATACCAACATTATTACCAACAGGACAAAATACTGTATGTGTTACATACAAATGGAAACTTTCATGAATTTAAATAGAATATGTATATTTTTCAGAGACTCAACATTGGCTAATAAATAATGATGTCAATATAATTAATGCTTTTAAAAGTGGGTGGGAAAATTTTAATTGAAGAATGCACTGGAGAAGGCCTTGTGCCAAAACATTTGTGTTTTGTCCAGCAGGGGATTCATGTAAAAAAAAAAAAAAACCTTAAAGCTGCAGTCCATAACTTCTGGCACTGTAGTGGTTAATAAACAGAACTGCATGCATTTTGCAGAAGAACAATGTAGCTGGAGCTCTCTGATTATGTCTATGAAGAATGAAGCAGATACTGGGCTATTCGGCAGCAGTTCCTACCAGAACTAGTCTAAAATAGACTGAATATAAAAACTTATTATAAGTGTACCTGATTCAGGATAAGCCAAAAACAGGATTTGGAAAAATCGATTCATGATGTACTCGCTTATTATATAAAATTTGTCAATTTTGAACACATAAAAAGTTACAAACTGCAGTTTATATATATATTATTTGTATTCTGTATTATTTTTTCAACTTGAATGTCTTGTATGTCATAACAACTGCCCAATTCAGAAACAGGAACTACCCAGGTGTATTGGAAGGCAGGTATACAGCGTTTCCATGGAGAACAGTAAATATTATACAAAATCTGACTGCTGAATGCCGCAATTGACTTAAGTTAATTCACAATGAAGTATTCCAGAAAGCAGTGTGATAACTGTGGTTATTTTGAAAGAATGCCTATAGTAGCATTGCATATTATCAATGCATAATATGGACACTATAATGACAAGTGTTATGAAAAACATCGTGTTGCAATACAGTATATCAAACATCTATCAATAGATTAGATCAGAAAGCTGTCTAAATCCTTAGCTAATACTAACAAAGAAATATGATTAAAATAGTTGGTGAACTCCACTTGTAACAGCTTTAAGACTGTTAGGTCCTAAATAATTTGATTTGTGCAGCAAGCGCTGACATAACTTATCATCTGCATTTTTTTACCTTTCCTTATCTTTATGGGATGGTTTTGAGATAAGGTCTGATCATCTGTGCAAGTAGTGTGTACTTACTCCGCATGCAATGCATATGATTATGCAAATTATACTGAAAGTAATAAATCCTTGTTCTAGCTGAAGGTTGTTGTAACGCCTGTCTTTCCTCTTTTACTTGAAACATATTCTGTGTGGAACGTTTGCATTTAAAACAGCAGCCCTATCAGTAGTCATGACTGGGAAAAGCTATGAAATATTCCAGAAATGAAGACTGCTAAAAAGGGAACTTAAAAATCTCTGCCACTGCACTGCGTGTTTTCCCCATGTTTATAGTCCCACTTTCAGTGAATATTCAGCACATGAACTGACAACTATTTATGACCCTGTGAATAAGCAGAATGCAATCAGTGCATCAACATTAGACTTGAGCACCAAGCCTCTGTAATGGTTTGGGGATCTTTAGAGTTTGCATTTTGATTTTGTGCATCGTTCAGTGGACTTAAATGCATGTTTCCCAACCACTTAGAATTAAAATTTCCTGATAATTTATTCACCCCATGTCATCAAAGATGTTCATGTCTTCCTCTCTTCAGTCAAAAAGAAATTATTTTTGAGGAAAACATTCCAGGATATTTCTTAAAATTAAGGTCTAAATTGCAGTTTCATTTGGCTCCACACGATCCCAGCTGAGGAATAAGGGTCTTGTATAGCGTATCAATCATTTTCTAGAAAATAAATAAATAAATAAAAATGTATATACTTTATACCACAAATGCCCATCTTGACATGACATGGGGTTGAGTAACTTATCAGAAAATTAATTCAAGAGTTAAGTCATATTCACACAGTCATGCCAAGACTTTTAGTTATACCAGTTAGGCCAGTCCTTGATTATTTAGATATTTTCTTTTTATAAATATTTTCTTTTTGTTTACACGAAATGCATTTCTGCCATCATTACATTCTGCAAGCTGCCTTACAGTATTTATTCTATCACATGTCACGTTCTCGATCACAGTTTAGTGTTTGCTTGTTTGAAGAACAGATGCTAAGAAGATGAAGAACAGATGAACTGAAGTTTGAACTGAGTTGACTTCGAGAAAACAAGATGCAATGCTTTTTAGCAAACAAACTGATGCGAATTTTTTGTACCATTTTTTAAGTTCCACAAAAAAAAAAAAAAAAAAAAAAAACACTCTAGTACCATTCCTAAAACACACACCAAAGAACACGGAGATAAAAGTCTCAAACAGACCATTAAAGTGTAACAAGCTGGAATGAAAACAGCATGTCCCTCCTCCAGAGCCCAATGACTCTGTGTATATTTGCCCCAAAAGCCCCAAGTCAGTGAGCCCAGACAATGTGTTCGCCTAATTTGTGTTTCTGACAAGAACATCAAGTCACTTAAAATAGATGGGTTAAAAAAGTGCCACGAATAATGTGTTTGCAAAGACGCGCTCACAATTATCACATTTATTTCTTCCACCTGTAATATTGCGGGACAAATGGGTTCCAATAAATGTGATGCAGGTCTTTTCAAGAGGACATTTCATTTTCAGGGCACCGGAGACGTGGAGGGTGAATAAGATAATTATCAGGCTCGATGCTTGTTCTGCATTAGCTCTAGTGGGGAGTGATTATGGGAAACAGCTGAATTGCAGGAATAGCTTTTGAACCATGACAATGGAGGTTATCACCGCATGATGCTAATAAGGGATTGAACACTCGCATAATACGAGCGGTAAGAAGAGGGCTTGATGCGACGAGATGAGCCGAGCTTAAAGTAACAACACTCCGGATCAACTCGACCCACGGTTTGCAATGCATGGGATATTCAAGGAGATATATTTCGAGGCGATTAAAATTCTGTTTAAGGGGGTTAAGTGTTTTTACCCAGCAGCAACCAATGCCCTGGTTGATCCATTGGGTGGTAAATGATTAATAGCCTTTAATTAGTGTCCCTCTATGCCCTTCTATGGAAAATAATTGTTGTTTATACACTGCTCAGAGCTATTGTTTATTCTCGGTGTCAAATTAAACGCACCTATATTTTTGTTTGCCCTTATTGTCTCCTACTAGCCAATATGGTGCAACTTAATTTAATGCAAACCAAGATTGATCACAATATCTCAGCTCAAAGTTAGCCTCTGGCTGCATGGTGAAAGTAAATTACCTGTACCTGAGTACACTGCAATATTTCGTGCAACCACTGAACCATTGTGTTTGGGATCAAACGGCAGAGGACAAAGAAACATACTGCAAGGGAAATGAAATAGTTAAAAGTGCACAGGCCCTCAAGGACGTTGTCTCTTTGGTCTATTTGTTTCCCATGTCACAGCTCCCACTGGTCTCTAGAGGAATTCGGAGCTTTTGGAATGATACATGTTCCAAAATGCCTCAAGGTGCCTGCAGGCAAGTGTCACTACCCATTGGATATTCCTGGTAAGTACTTTACATGCTTCAAAGCAAAGGTCAGTCATTTGGTATGTCTTCATGTCTTCCCCTCGAAGGAGCGCAATGCTGATTACCCAGAAACACTGAAGAAGGGGACACGCTTTAAGGCTTCAGACATACGGGACTTAATGGAATACATTAGCAGTCTATATAAAAGGCAATGAATGGCATTTAATTCTTTAGTTCTCACATGTATTTATTCTTTCAACTTAATTTATTCTTTTAAATTTCAAGCATACTCCGGTGTTTTATTATACTTCGCACCATCAATTCATTGAAGCAGTCATACTCTATAATCATCTGAGCTGCCACTTAGAAGCAGAACATCTTACGCAAGTGAAAAAGACGCTTCTGAATAAACTTCTACTTGACGTACTACAGTGACTTGGATGAACGAAGAAGCACTTAAATGCCACGCATGCATATAGGATAAGAGTTGTCAGAGAACTTTGATTTTATCCTCATGATGTGTCTTCCAGGAATTACTCCTTCCTATTTCCCTGCTCTTTTTCTTTTTCTCTTTTTGGCAGTGCAAATTCTATTCCTACATGGTGCTGATCATGGTGCTGTTTTTCTCCGTTCGCACACAAAGCCTCAGGGAAGCTCTGAGAAAAAGTTAGCAGTAGGCTTGGGATCCCAAACGGGTTGTACGAAAATGATTCTTTTGACTGGTGGAAATATAGCTCATATATAACCCGGCTCCTTTCTGTGATGCATCTACAGAGGCCTGCTTGGATCCTCCCAGAAGTCAATGGGAAACAGTCAGCCAGAACAATGGCATTAGAGCGGCTGGATGTGTTCTGAAACAGCTTAAGTGATCGATATGGTTTAGCCGGGGACAGACTTTATACTTATACAAAATACTATGGTTAGCTGATGTCGAAACCTAACCCAGTAATATATACACAAAAACACTGCAGTTAAAAAAAGTCAACAGTTTGATTCATTTTCTCTCCTATTCTTTAACACATTGTAGAACACTATTTTGCAAAGCCAAGAAATTAACATACACACCACAGAGTACCAAACAGTATAATAACTAGAAGAAAAGTTTTGTATTGCATCGATATGCAATTGCAACAATTCAATCTAAACATGAGCCAAGACTGAAATCGATTCACCACTAAATATTTAAGCACTAAAAGTTTACAACATCTGACATTTTGACAAATAAATAAATGATGCCATGTTATCCAACCGTGGCATTGCAAAGCGCTGGCGTTATTAAAATAAAAGCATATTGTATTCTTCTCAATGAGATATTTCATTAGGGTCAAAAGAAACAGGTAATTGGCTTCTAATGTAAAGCAATATCAATCATCATTTTATTGCTGGACTCAGCAGTATTGTGAACAGTCCAAGCATTCAGTTCAAGATGGAGCATGCTGAAGGAAAAGAGCAATTTCCTTAGCCTAAATGGAAAGTTCTGTCAAGCAGTTTGGAGTGATCCACCATCAATCACAGATAAATTCTCCTGAGCTGGGTAGCAACGGGGAAAAAAAGAGGAAAGAAAAAAATTGGGAGCACTCCATTACCTGGGTGTCTTTCAAAGTGACTAATGGCATGTGACAAAAGGCATTCAAGAGTCACACAATGTGTTGCCTTCATAAAAAAAGAACCTGCTGCCACCCGGTAACACACCTCACATAATCAAGCCTCAATCTCTGAACAAAAGGATGGGCCTCATTTAGATGGCTCAGAGGGTCAGTTTAGTTTTTTTTAAATAGATGTTTCTGGCATGGCCACCTAGTCTAATAAGCAGAGATGTTAAAAAAAGTGAGTGACATTTCAACAGATGACGTAAGATGTAGGCATAGCATAACCTCCACTGAGAATATGCTGGTCTCTCAGGAACCATGTTTTGTTCACAGCAAAGGAAACCCAGTCTCCTCTTGGCTTATATCGAAATCCTCCAGCATTTTTCTTTACAAATCCTTGTTTTGTACTTCACATTCGCATAGGTGGGTAGAGTACCCAAAAACTGTACTTAGTTAAAAGTACAAGTACTTATAAATAATTACTCAAGTAACCCTGATAGCACACGAATGTCTGCAAGATGTCTATTAAAGATCACTTGATCTGGAAAGCATCTGCTGTGTACAAACATCTTACATGTTTGTATGATGTCAGTTTTACATACATTCTAAATCATAAATTGCAGATGAGCAAAAAAAAAAAAAAAAAAAAGCAGTCTAAAAAATATGTCTTACAGATGTAAATGCAAACGTTAAATAGACTCAAGAAAGTTACTAGTTTACAGTATACACTGTATGTATATAAATTATATATATATATATATATATATATATATATATATATATATATATATATATATATATATATATNNNTATATATATATATATATATATATATATATATATATATATATATATATATATATATATATATATGTATATATGAAGAGTTCAGATGCAAAAGCCCCTAAATCCATCTGACGTATTTCTGTAAAATTAGCATTTCTTTCTGGCTGATTGGGATGATGCTGGAATTTTGCGAGTTTGAAGTAAAAGTATTTGATGGGCGTATAATATGTGTCAGGAGCATTCACTCAGTATCATTATCTCATTTTTGACCAAGACGGCTTTTAGCTGGTTTTGCATCTGAACTCTTCATATATATATATATATATATATACACACACACATATACAGTCATGGCCAAAAATATCAGAACCCTTGCAATTCTGTCAGAAAATGCAACACTTCTCTCAAAAAATTGTTCCATTGGCAAATGTTTTGGTATTCATGTGCTTATTGTTTTTGTGTGCACTGCAACAACACACACACACAAAAAATTGTTGGCACCTTGTCAATCTTGTAAGAAATAATTGCTTTTCAAGCATGTGATGCTCCTGTAATTTGTATTTAGACACACCTGTGGCAAGTAACAGGTGTGGGCAATATAGTAATCA
>JAHKKF010536753.1:0-14993 GCA_019740295.1 Labeo calbasu | reverse complement strand
TAGGGCGTTTCCAAACTTTTGGAGGGCAGTGTATATAGTGAATAAAATCAATAAATCCACTGCTCTATTGTCTGAGGCTGGGACTCTAAATAGTGTTCAGTACTCATCTGTGCAGCCAAAGACAGAACAGTTAGCATGGACCACCATTGTCACTTGCGAAAAACAGAATGGTGGCGCCGTGGGTGGAAATGTGCAGATTAAAGGGTGACAATATTATAATAAGATCCCTTTCAACATCACATGCTTGCAGAGAAAGGCTTACCAAAAAAAAAAATACTATGTTGTTCTTTTTCACGTTTTCTGGGTTGGTAGATGCACCAGGGACCCAACTATAGCACTTAAATGCGGAAAAGTCAGATTTTCATAATATGTTAACTTTAGTTGTTCTATATTTAATAATATTTAACTGGGTATATATGATGTGGATGTTGAGTTTTCTCTCAGATCATGTAACACAGCAAAAATGTATATAAACAAAGATGTTTACAGGGTTAAAGAGTTGCACAAAATGAAATGATAGTGCTAACAGATTGTCTGTTGCGCATCACATCTCTGACTCTTGGCAAATCACCAAGCTTGAATTACACTGCCAGACAGGCAGTAAATTGTTGTCAGATTGAACAGTGAGATTGTATGCTTCATAATTTATGAGCAAAGCGGCTTACTTATGCTAACATACTAATACAAACAAATTATAACACTTGGATGCCTTTTCAGCTGAACGGGATATGCTCTATTTGATTTTTTTTATTTTTTTGACTTTCCGTCAGCTATAACTAATGAAGGGTCTGTGACAGAACCTCCGAGACCTTGATACGCTCTTGATAAGACAATCTCTGCTCCGCTGTCACCTCCTCCACCTCTACAACCAGCAGATAAAGGGATGAATGGGGGAATGGAGGAATGCACGTATTTGGAGAACGGACATCAAGGGGCTAGTGGAAGCCGTGAAACGTGATTGGCTGTCCTGCTTCCGCTGGGCTCCTTTGAAGCGGCACTGATTGGCTTTGTGCCTTTGTGGGCAGAGGACAGAAACTGCCAGTGTGTTCAAAGCTGTCAGGCCCTCAATACAGTACACAGAAGTCTTTGGTGCGAACGAACGAATGAATGAATGAATGAAAGATGGGGGCAAATCATCTCTATTTCTGACATTTACCACAGCAGCCTGAAACCGTGCCCTAATGAATAATGGAAATCACTAACACGAGCGCTTTCTTTCTCATCCATTCACTGATATAAATGTGTCTTTCCTTCAACTGCAAATTTTCATTCCCTTTCCTTCCAGTTGGTTCCACGAAGCCTACATGCAACCTTAAGTCATTTCCGTTCTTTTTTGTTTCCTGATAATGGCAGAACATAAGGTTGAGAGCTGTTAGGCACAGACAGAGACTGATTTGAGTGTACATAAACATATATCTTTATCTTCCTAACACACCCAACCAGCCGACCCGACTCAAATCTGTTTGTTGTTTTCCTTCCTCACATTCAGTAAAGGTACTTAGTCTGATTGAAAGCTATATGATAGAAACCACTCAGAGACACTAGATGTTGCATATCCTGACGCTGTATGTAATTTAAAAGGAAGGGAGGTTACCGTGATTGACTACCAGTCAGAGAAATGGTGCAACTTTAATGACAAGGTTGTTGTAAGCTGAAAGGAACAGGTGCCTTTGTGTGCAACAATATCTGTCGAGCTTTGGCTAGAGCTAGTGAGAAACACAATAAAGTATGTCTAGACTCTTTCATGCAAACTTTCTTTTAAAACAGGGGTTTTCAATTTATTGTATATTTAAAAGAAATCTCTTACGTGCAAGGTTGCATTTCTTTGATTGAAAAGATTGTGAAATACTATTCAAATGTAAAATAACTGTCTTCTGTTTTCATTTTAAATGTAATTTATTCCTGTAATGGCAAAGCTGAATTATCAGCCGCCATTATTCCAGCCTTCAGTGTCACGTGATCTTCCCAAATCATTCTAATATGCTGATTTGGTACTTTGAAATAAAAATATTCTCACTTTTGATCATTAAATGCATCTTTGCTGAATAAAAGACTTACAGAGAACCATCTCTGGGGATCTTTGAACCCCTTGTTTTAAAGGCCACTTTGTGTTCAGAGCCATTTAAATGTATTTCTAACGTCAAGAAGGTCTCAAGGGCAATATGTGCCTCTCCTATCCCTTAATTGATACTGCATTTAAACCTTTCTGTTAACACCCCTGATCTGTGGCCATTAGGTTGGACCGTGTGTGAAAGAAGGGGCTTTAAAAATGAAATGCAGTTTAGATTGACACATATTCAGCCACGGGATCAGCTGAGCTTATGCGGCAACCCAGATGGGGCTCAAACCCACAATCCTCAGCTCCAAATCTGATGCCCTACCAAGAGGCCACTGGGCTCATATGACAGTATTCCCAACAGCAAAGCTCCCCGCTTTGAACCTGAGCAGTAAAATGTTCGTTTAACACATATTTCAGTGCTTAGGCATAGTCATCACGCTTTAGGAGATTTTCCTCATGTCAGCAGACATAAGAGATGAGAAGAGTTTGACAGGCCAAACAAAGACGCACTGAGCATTCCTGGAATATTGCCAAGAAAATTACTCCATCCGAAGCAACTTGATTCATCTTTAACGAGCCTAACAAGAGGCTGGTGAAAACACATGCTCATTTAGAGGTTGCAAACCTGTTGTCTAAGGGCTTTCCCAAATTAAGAATAAAGAGATACGTGGACATGAGTTGAGTGGTCACAAGGATTCTCAGCTTTACTCTTTGAACAAAGCAGTAAAACCACATTCGCAATAAGAACAATATCTATAAGGATAACTATGTTAGCATCCACAACAGCACACAATAACATTATGTCTATTATAAGAATACAGCAGTTATGTCATCTGACATTTTAAATGATCAAGCTCTTTAAATGGGGTGGATTCTGACTGGCAGTCAATGCTTTTATCATTCATTAGCTGGAAAAATCATTCTGAATGTGATTCCAACTATGCTGTTCCTCTATGCTGTTACTGTTATAGTTGTGGTGTGGACTTCCCTATTCTCAAAGAATTAGAGCAATTATTAAAGCTTTATAGTTATACTTATCATTACAGTTATTGTACCTGGTGTCAATAAGTCTTAGGACAGGACAAGAAAATAATTTTTTAAGACTTCACAATAAGGTTCATTAGTTAACATTAGTTAACTCCTTCAGTTAACACAAACTAGGAATGAACAATACTTCTATAGCATTTATTAATCTTAATGTTAATATCAACATTTACTAATGCATTATTAAAATCAAAAGCTGTGCATGTTAACATTAGTTAATGCACTGTGAACTAAAATAACAATGACTGTATTTTCATTAACATTAACATAGATTAATAAATACTGTATTTAATGTATTATACATTGTTTGCTCATGTTAGTTAATACAGTAACTAATGTTAACAAATTTATTGTAAAATGTTACCAATTATTTTTTGTTAAATTTGTTTACTAGTAAGCAAAATTTACAGCTGTTTCTTCAATTATGGTCACTTCCAGCTATGTGGACTCTCTCTATTTTGTGTTATTTGTCCACTAATAATGTCCAACAGTGGACATACATGCATCACAGAAACATTGTTTATTAAATTTTGCAATGCACTGCAACTTTTGCCACATTTCGAATGGTAAAAAAGCAGTGGTGAAAATGACATTTTAAACATTAACATTAAAATAACAGCTAATTTCCTACCTAACATTTTATGCATCTTAAACAAACACATTAAGTTATATGTGTCCCTGGACCACAAAACCAGTCTTAGGTAGCAGGGGTAAATTTGTAGCAATAGCCAAAAATACACTGTATGGGTCAAAACTATCTTTTATGCCAAAAATCATTAGGATATTAAGTAAAGATCATGTTTCATTAGGATATTTTGTAAATTTCATTGTTTTTTGTAATATGTATTGCTAAGAACTTCATTTGGACAACTGTAACTGTTTTTTTTTTTTTTTTTTTTGCACCCATAGATTCCAGGTTTTCAAATAGTTGTATCAATGGAAAGCTTATTTATTCAGCTTTCAGATGATGTATAAATCTTAAAATAAAAATATTTACCCTTATCCAGTCCCAATATTGTGGTCCAGGGTTGCATATTAAATTATGTATTAAATTACACGTAAAATTCTCACACTTTGCCTTCATTGACAGAATAATAGCTTGATTGGACATAAGCCTAAACATATGGTCTGTATAACATTTTCCTTTATATTTATAACTTTATAATTTTAAGCACACATATGTCATTTACCTTGCTGACAATTCATACAAAATGATGATTCTTATTTTTATGATGGATTTTCATATTTTAAGATCAGTCAAGCCAACAGGAAGAATTTTTAACGTGATATAAATATAACAAAAAAAACTGTTTTTTATTTTTAACATTTAATTTTAAAAACTAAAATTAATCAATTATTTTTTACATTTAATTTTAATAAAATTCAACCCTTTGAACATCAAAGCACGCAAAGCCAATGAAACACCCTTATATCCCATGATCCCAGTTCAATCTCCAGACAAACATTCGAAGGATTTCTAAAGGCATAGCTCAGATTCAGTAGCCAGGCAGAATGAGATCTAGACCGAGTGTGTGAGTCTATATGAGAGTCTCTGCTCTACAGACTGGTATGCACAACTCAGTGTTAGGCATGTGAATGTAAACAGCAGTGATATACAACAGGTCCAGCTGGCAAACAGACAACTGTGTGCTTGTGTCATCATCACATCGTCTAATGCTGGTGTCCCTCTCTCGCTTGCTTAGGGCCCTTTCACCTAAAGAAGGGGGGTAAGAATGTGAACCTAAATATGACAGCCCAGCCCACTCCTCAACCCTTTCCATCTCATTTCTCCTTCCCCCTCCCTTCAAATCCGATCATCCTCCCCCCATGATCCAGAGCCATACTCATAACAACCCTTTTACCACAATGCCCTCCCAAGAGCCAGACACAAAAAACATACACGTACAGTACGGTGCTGCATCGAAATCAAACCAATCTTGATTTTGAAATTGATGTTCACATTCACCTTAAATAGAGTCTTATATGGCGTATCATTCCTTCCTGTTTCTATTCGGCAGGAAACAAGTAATTATTCACATACAGTTCAATTTTCCCCACAGGCTAGTTTCCAAACAGCATCCTTTAGATCTGCCGGGTGATGAAGAAGAGCTTTAGAAGAACAGTAAGCTGAATCTATACTTTATTGATTCCGTTGGGGAATTTAGGCTCCTTGTTTATTCCAGTACTGTTGGAATCTCAGAGAAGGAACAAAGAAGTTCCAACTGACATTCGGGTGATGAGACACATATGACAAGTGAGCTGGCAATACCCACAGGCTACCCACAACCCACAAAGCCACGCAAAGGCAGAAGCAGAGAGAAGACAGTGGTAGATTTTCAGATCTTGGCTCGTGAACAATAACTTCATTTTTTGGTTCATTACTGAATGAATTGCCTGCACTTTCTCTGAGTAATCATCATAAAATATTTTAACTGTCTTTTCGGTCCTCAGCTCCTCATCTCGATATAGCAACATCAGAGGATGGCGAGTGCAAACCGCATGTCTGCATTGCATCCACGTGGAAAAGCGGTCCAATCACAGAGCGAGCTTCAGGGAGACCAGCACCTGAATCAACCTACATCTTAAAGGTGAAGCCTTGATCTGGGTCTCTCAGGCAGTTCATGACTGAACTGTGCCAGACACAGGAATGAAAAGCTCTGAGGCAAACATCATCGACCCTATGTGCCAATTCCACTGTCTGCTCAATATTCTTCAACAGACATGTCGGCATGATAGCTGACCCATATTTTGCAATCCCCCATTTAACAGCAAGGAAGCAAATGGAATCATGAGTGTGCTGGAGAAGCGAGAGTTAAATTATGAATGAGAAGAGAATGTGCTGCTTAGAGGTTACACCTTAAGAAAATCAGGTCTTTTTGTAAATATAGTTAATAAAAACACTGTGATATCAACAAGCAGCTTGAAGGCGTCTCTACAGTCAACCACAAGTCATGTGGTTGCTATTGGGTTTCACTGGCCAGAGCATCAGATGCATGGATAAGAATGGAAACTAATGCACTGAAACGAATCCCGAAACCCGGTCAACAGACATTCAGAACGACTGTGCGTCCTTTTCACGATGTGGTTAAAATATTAAACCCGACAGAAGATCAATACGGTGTTTTCATGAGAGCGCGGCCGCTCTTTTACGCTCATAGACCCAAGATATGACGAAACGCTGCAATCCTTTAGACAGACGCAACAAATCTCACGGTGTGTGAAACGGAATGGCGAGCGGCTGCATCTGCTTAATCAGCAGCGGTTCAGTCTGTTTCCCATTGTGTGTGTGAAACCCCCTCCATTTCCTCCCTACATGCACAACATTCTCGTGTGGATACAGTGTATTCAGCCGCACCGGCATTAGGGCGAACCGTATCTAGTTGAACGACACACAACATGCCTTCATAATCAAATGCAGCCTATCACCTATATAGGCCTGTATGCATGCATCTATCTATCTATCTATCTATCTATCTATCTATCTATCTATCTATCTATCTATTCTATTATGGGAGAATAATGAATGTCATAGCGCTCCCCCTGTCATTTCGGTCTAACGTGAATAAGCGATTGTATATTGCATTATGGTTATTTGCACAAAGCCACTTAAGTGATAACGGGTTTGAGAGCTTCTGCATCTGCATGCTGGTCACGCTTTTGAAGAATGTACGCTTGCATGTGTTTAAAGCGTCGTGTCAAACCTCTCACCTTCATATCATTGACAATCGCCTGGAATAATCCACCAAGCGCCCCGCACTCCTTCTCCACCGACTCCACGTTTATATTATCCATCTTCAGTGAATAGAGATCAGAAAATTCCTTGTGTGAAATTACTTCCACAATATCCCGACGAGACGCGTCTTGAGAGCTAAAAGCAGGAGAGTGTTTGTGGGTGAGAGCTAGATTTCAGCAGAAATCGCTGTGTCTTCAGCTGTCGGTTTGCTACCCAAAGGATTGAGGCAGATGATGGGGAGAGACGAGAGAGAGGTGGGTTACTCTCTCTCTCTCTCCTCGGCTCCGGTTCTACTCTCCGCGGTTGGTGGAGGTTAGGCTCGTGGATGGCCCCGCAATAGTCACGGTCATCTTCGGACAACGATGCGGAATCGAGCTGAATGGATGTGAGAAGCGGAGTGTGCGTGTGTGTGGAGCGGTGGGTCGGTGCGCCACCCGCCCGGCAGAGACTGGTGAGTGAGTGAACTGAGCAGCAGCGGCGCAGCGGAGAGGGCCAGTAACTCGATCCATGCGAATCGTATTGGGCAGAACAGTTTCTCTTGTCACATGGAGGCCAGAGGGAGGAGAGATGGGACACAAACACACAGACCGATATGCGAGTTATCCAGTCTGTACAGTCTGAAAGTCCGACAGACAGAAATTTCCAAACGAGATCTTATTTATTCTGGAAGAAAAAACATAATACAGTGGGAATTTTTATAGATAGATATATAGATAGATACATAGTTTCAACCGTATTTCTCAAAATATCTTAATGTTCCACAGATGCCAAAAAGTCATAGAGGTTTGAAAAGACATGAGGGTGAGTAAATGATGACAGAATTTCTATCGCTTTAATGAAAACCATATCAGTTTGGATATAAAGGGTGGGATTCAATCTGCATATTCAGGGACTTCATTAATGCCAAAGTTATTCTGTGATAAATGATAATGAAGCTGAAATGAGATTTCATGATTATGTCTTACTGCTGTGATAAAAACCCAATCATCTTGTTCTCTTGTCACAGTGGAAGGGGGATAATGACGCCCTCTCGCAAAGATCCAGAACCAAGGTCACAGAGCCCGTGTGGCCTTTGTCTCCAAAACTGGGTGTCATATTTACAGAAATAGCTTTAAGGTCTCTCCCTCTTAACTCTTTTGGGATTCTCTCACATTACACCACTGTTCTGCTCTGCTTTTTGCAAGAATTAAGTCACTGTTCATGGGCTATACAGGATACTGGCTACAGACAGAGAGATATAAACAGTTCTGTATTTATTGCAACTATTACTCTAAGACACTTTGGTGAGAAAAGATCTGCCTGGACCATAAATGTGACACTGGACCACAAAATCAGCCATAAGGGTCAGTTTTTTGAAATTGAGATCTATACGTCATCTGAAAGCTGAATAAAAAAGCTTTCCACTGATACACTCTTTAAAAATAAGGTGCTTCGCGATGTCATAGAAAGAATCTTTTTTGTCTAAATGGCTCCATAAAGAACCTTAAAAATCTGAAGAACCTTTCCGTTTCACAAAAGGTTCTTTGTGGCAAAAGATAGTTCTTCAGATTATAGAAAAAGAACCTTTGACTGAATGGTTCTTTGTGGAACCAAAAATGGTTCTTCTATGGCATCACTGTGAAGAACCTTTTAAAGCACCTTTATTTTTAAGAGTGTATGGGACAATATCTGGCCGAGATACAACTATTTGAAAATCTGGAATCTGAGGGTGCAAAAAAGTCTAAATATTGAGAAAATCGCATTTAAAGTTGTCCAAATGAAGGTCTTAGTAATGCATATTACTAATCAAAAATTAAGCTTTGATATATTTATGGTAGGAAATGTACAAAATATCTTAATGGAACATGATTTTTACTTAATATCCTATTGATTTTTGGCATAAATAAAAATTGATCATTTGAACCATACAGTGCTATTACTACAAATATACCCATGCTAATTAAGACTGTTTTGTGGTCCAGGGTCACAAATATAAATGTCCCTCATTCTAAAACTTTTCTCTTTTGCCCTCTCTCACTCCTTACCTTTGCTGATCTTCACTGTCTGTGTCTAACAAGGTTCTCCTCCATTTCATACATTACTCAGCAAGACAGCTAGACTGCCTGTATCAGCATCAAATTGTCCTGCCAACCACCACTGAACCGAGACACCTGCTTCACCCATCCTTCATCTCCACTGTTATTAAAATACATACATTATCATCTATCTTGGACATTTTCTTTGTTATTTTTCAGAAAGTTGTGAAGTGTTTAGGATTCGGATTCTCATATATCTGACAGTCCACAAAAACTAAACTATATTTGGCAGAATATGAGCTCAGAGTCTGATGACTGGGGATTGAGTAGTGCTGCTGCGGTTGTTGGAACATGTTTTACATGTGAGTTAGTGATGACGCAAATCTCCAGAGATCTGCAGAGTGTGAATTAAAATTTTACCTGAGAGAGGAAAAAGTAATAACTAGGTACAGAAATTTAATCAAAAGTGAATTACAGTTGGTGAAAATGAGTTTTTTTTTTTTGTTTTCTTCTAGAGGAGATTCTTCTCAAAATGTTATGTAATTAGTCATGCATATGTTTTGAAGATATCTATCTATGTGTATTAGTAAAGTTATCTTTTCTTATTGATTTAAAATATATCTTCTTTTGAGTTCCTCAGAAAAAAGTAAGTCATACATATCTGGAGAAACTAGAAGTGGTTACATAATTTTTCTTTTGCTTTGTGTATTGAAATCCCAAAACTTTATTACGGTTGCTGATTTTTGTAAGGTTATATATACAAATATATATAAAAGAATCTCAATCCCATTTACCTCTTGTGTAAAGTATAGATTATTGTCTAGAGCAATACTGTAATGGATATTGTTTAACCTTCTGCTGGACGCATGGGCATTCCAACTGTTCTTTTTCTTCCACACAGTAACACAAAGCTTTAATATAGCCTTAACCAAATTCCAAGTATATTACATCAGATTCATTTTAAGTGGAACATAAACCCTCCCCCAAACCCCCTTTCTTTGGGTCTTTACACTATTAATACTTAAAATGGAGAGAGAGAATAACAAGAAAAAACGAATTCAATTCGTCAAACTATTTCTGGGAAAGTTTTCAAATGTTCAAAGCCAAAGAAAACCACTGTCTCATTTTTGGGGTCTTTTATGCAGTCTAGTCATCCAAATACAGCTCAATCACTTCTTCAGCGCTATGGAACACAATAACATGTATGCAATATCCCATATTCAGTGATACGTCAACCTCAGGGCACCATTGTTGTTTTATGCACTAGCCAGGCATGACCACAAACAACTTGGGCACGGCCACAGGGCATCGTGACAAATAATTTTTTGCTCTCTTTTCCACTCACAGTAAGCTGTGTTTACATTTGAATTCTTGCTTTATGACCATTCACATGCTCTATTAAAGTTATCAAGTTTTAGGGCAAGAAGGAACTGAGCCAGAGATACTTTTTCCAAAAATAAACCAGTATGTGTGGATACTAGAGCCACATATAAAGCAGGCTTGTAATGACAGACTGTGGGTGTGACACGGCCAAAGAGTGCAATGCCATTCCTGCGTGCCAGTGGCTTTTGTTGATCTCTTTTTGTTGAGTCTGATTTTAGATACACATTGACTTGACAAAGGGTAATTGAATGCTTATAGAATACCCTTCACTTGTCCATTAAGTAGTTTCACACAAGAATGTTTATATTCAGACAAACGGCAAGATTGCGAGTGTGCAACAGTTCATTAAACAAAAAGTTAAAGGGATAGTTTACCCAAAAATAAAAATGCTCTCATTAATTACTCACCCTCATGTCGTTCTAAACCCGTAAGACTTTTGTTCATCTTCGGAACACAAATTAAGAGATTTTTAATGAAATCGGAGAGCTTTCTGACCCTGCAGAGACAGCAACGCAACTGACATGTTCAAGGCCCAGAAAGGTAGTAAGGACATCATTAAAGTAGTCCATCAGTGGTTCAACCATAATGTTATGAAGATATGAGAATACATTTTGTGCGCAAAGAAATGAAAATAATGATTTTTTTAACAGTTTCTTCTGTTCTGTGTCATTCTACGACATGCGTTCATGAGAGTAACACAACAGACTCGCAGCGGAATTGACACAGAAAAGAATTTGTTGAATAAAGGTACTATTTTTGTTCTCATTGCAAACAAAAATTATTCTTGTAGCTTCATAACATTATGGTTGAATCACTGATGTCACATGGACTATTTTAACGATGTCCTTACTGCCTTTTTTGAACATGGTAGTTGTGTTGCTGTCAGGGTCAGAAAGCTCTCAGATTTCATCAAAAATATCTTAATTTGTGTTCCAAAGATAACCGAAAGTCTTACAAGTTTCGAACAACATTAAGGTGAGAAATAAATGACTAAATTTTAATTTTTGGGTGAACCTTTCCTTTAATACTGAGTAATTTACATTTAAGACACAATATTTCCAGTTACTTTTTGCATCGTAAGTAAAAGTATTTCCAAATCAAGCCAAAGCAGAATCCTGAATTGGTGTTTTTGATCAAGTCAGTTAAGAGAATAATTCAATGATCTACTCATAAAGACAGAGATTTGTTTCATTTCTGAATGAATCAATATTTTAAATGACTGGTTGAGTGATTTAGTGATTCACCCATAAAGATGGGATGAATTTGAATATGTATTATATATAGTAGGTGGAAAACAGTATGTGAAAAGAGAAGTATGTCCATATTAACAGTATTCAGAAAACCTGGGGTTATATGAATAAAATACGGCGTCAGAATTTAATTGAAAGGATTATTGCCGCTTTCCTTACACACCAGTGCATCTAACAAACTCACAAACATAAGCATGTAGGCTATTTAACAAATGTCTTTTTTGCTGGTGATTAATTTACATGTCTGAAACATTATTTTTATGTGGTTTTGATATAGGCTAAAAGCACTGAGCGCGTCTATCTGGCAAAAGTACGTTTGAATTTAGCAGTGAAAGTTTAAATACACCTGTGATCGTCCGCATCTTATGATTAAAATCGACGAGTTTTGGAGGGTTAGAGTAGGTCAAATTGAATCTGAGGTGGCACAAATAAGATCGGAGAGGTATCCCTCGGCTGAAATCGCATTCGGTTTAGCTTTTCGCATTTAAAATCGTATTCCGGGGGTTAAGGAGTCGGTCCTTCAGATCAATGCAGGGGGAGCTCAGGCCGTCATAGGGGGGGCTAAGCACCCCCAAGCCCCCCCTTGACGCCGGGGCTGTTCATACTGCACATATGAATACTATAGAACACACATATATATATATGCTATACCGACATTTTGTGACTTCAGACACAGCTAGGTATTTATATTGTACCTGGATTAATCAGTATTTTGAACAAATCAGTTGACTGAAACATTTAAGGATTCACTCATAAAGGCAGCGGAGTGATAGAGTAAAAGCTCAAGTGCTGTTGACTGTATATCAGCACTCTTGGAATGGCACTTGCCGAATTAAATTCAAGGAATTACTATCATATTTTCATTTCAAAAGTTCTTTGGCAACAAACCTGAATGTCAGTGTAAACAGGTTCTCTTCCTAAATGAATAGGTTCTGTGGTTCTGTTAGGATATACTTTGATTTAAATGTTGGAGTCTGAAAAAATCTTTTATTAGCATGTTTCTGCATTATCCCTACTTACCCATCTTAGCCCATAAACTAGGTCAGAATGAGTCATACAACCCACTCTCACTCTGCATACCCCCCTTCTCTCTCTCCTCTTGCTAGACAGTACAGAACCGCCCACAGCTCTCTTTCTCATGTTTGAAGTCTATCACACTCCTTTGACTAAATGGATGACTTTTCAGAGGAGATTTGACCAACAGCCAACAGTAAACCAGCAATGCCCCTCTGGGAAGTTTGACGTAGGTCTTCTAATTCTTCAGCATCTTTATTGGCAAACTGTTACATCCATGTGAATCATCATATATATGCATCAAACTATAAGCCATCTCCACTGACTTAGAAATAAAGACTTCTTTCATTTCCCTGTGCAGACCACTAAACGCAGCATAATTGTGTTTTCCATCATCCATCTCTCCCTATACATTTAATCTATTTTGGTTTATATGATCTTTCTAAAAGGCCTATCTCAGCACAGCAGCAGATGGAGATTTTCATAAAATGTGGTGTTGTGGGTAACTGAGAGGTCTCTTGAATAAGGATCATTAGACCCTTGGGGTTTTGGTAACAAATCTAGCACGCCAGTCCTCAGGAACATAGCATAGGGTTTTTGAATGTGTTTCTCACCCTCTGGATGCACTGCAAACCTCATAAGAACAAAATAAACATACTCTGCAACAGTTTATCTGAAAACATACCCTTGGAGTGCCTTAATACTTGCCTAATTTACTCAAAAAACAGCATTTTTGAATGAGTAAGCACCTTATGCTTCCCTAACAAGAACACAAAACCCTTATTATAATTTTTGTGGCATAAATGAAAAGCAGAATGTAGAAGTAGTGCCATAGTAGTTTTTTTCTTTAGACTGCTTTAAAATAGCAACATGAACAAGGGGCTCGATTAATTGACATCTGGTCCACCCAATCAAATAAAAAGACACTGCATTTTTGGTCACAGGTTGCATACATTCACAACATTACACAACACACAACAACACTAGTGGAAATAGCAAAGCAAACTGTACAAAATAGCTTGTATGACTTATTCATATGACTGTGCTTGCTGAGAATGGTTTATTATAAGTACAGTTAAATTTGCAACCATTATGATGCGTAAAACTAGAGAATATTGTCTCACAAATACTAAAACAGTAGGCACACGGCATTATATGTAGAATGAAATCTGAGAGTAGGGGGCTGAGCAGGTTTGGCAGGTTTTTACAACAAAACCTGAGCAATTGCTACTCAAAACTAGCCCAATCGTGTTTTTGGAGTGTCAAAAACATTTTTTTTTGGTGGGGTTCCCTTGGTAAATTTGCATTCCAGGGGCTAATTATCTTGTTATTAGGGTTGCTTCAACCCACAGACATGAAAAACTATCTGCGGCAACAGTGTTAAAGTAGCCCGATTCCACAGGAAAACCACGGATTTGGCAAAACTGGTACTGAGGTCCATTCACTGGCCTCATCACTGTGCTGAGACAAGTGTGGAATCTGCCCTCTGGCATTAGTATACTATTTTATAGATTTTATATTTCAGAAATTTCACAGGCCTTATCATCACAGAGGTCATCAGTGTTGGGGTAATGCATTAAAAGTAATGAGAGTTACGTAATCAGATTACTTTTTACAAGTAACTAGTAAATAAACGCTGAATAAAAGTTATAGAATAAATGTGACATGCATTAATTCATCTCACTTACAAAAAAAATAGATAGAGTATTTCTCAAAATGAATAAAAACAGTGAAATGCATTTATGTATTTAATCCTATTTTATTAACCAGTGTCTTGGCTGCTGACCTTTGATTATCTAAATTATCCATACTGATAAGCAAAAATTACTCAAGATAATCTTTTTTTTAATTGCTGAAGAGTTGAAATTTCTTCTTCTGCGGTCTACTACAGACATGAATTTACTTTTCTCTAAGCCTGAGGCTTTTGGTGTGAAAGGGCTTTTACATTTGCCAAAAACAGAACTTTATACACTGCTCAAAAAAATAAAGGGAACACTTAAACAACACAATGTAACTCCAAGTCAAACACTTCTGTGAAATCAAACTGCCCACTTAGGATGCAACATTGATTGACAATCAATTTCACATGCTGTTGTGCAAATAGAATAGACAACAGGTGGAAATTATAGGCAATTAGCAAGACATCCCCCAATAAAGGAGTGGTTCTGCAGGTGGTGACCACAGACCACTTCTCAGTTGCTATGCTTTCTGGCTGATGTTTTGGTCACTTTTGAATGCTGGTGGTGCTTTCACTCTAGTGGTAGCATGAGACNGAGTCTACAACCCACACAAGTGGCTCAGGTAGTGCAGCTCATCCAGGATGGCACATCAATGCGAGCTGTGGCAAGAAGGTTCGCTGTGTCTGTCAGCGTAGTGTCCAGAGCATGGAGGCGCTATCAGGAGACAGGCCAGTATATCAGAAGACGTGGAGGAGGTCGTAGGAGGGCAACAACCCAGCAGCAGGACCGCTACCTCTGCCTTTGTGCAAGGAGGAA
>JAHKKF010536752.1:36752-61493 GCA_019740295.1 Labeo calbasu | reverse complement strand
GTATATATATATATATAAGGAAAAATATATAAAATATGAAAGGAAACATATTAATATATGAAAAGGAAAAACATCTCTGAGTGTCCTTATTACACTACAAATATGATACATTTATTTAATGAATTATACAAAAACTATAAAAATATATTAAACTATAAAATTGACCAAATGTTATATTATCTCAAGTCATTAAATATCAATGTTTTTTTTTTTTAATATACATTAAAAATCAAATTAGAAAAATAAAAATGTATATTTATATTTTGTTTTTGGCGTAAAATATGACCTAAATTTTTTTTTTGTTTTTTTGTTGGTGAGATTCACACGTCATTGTCCGTGTAGCAACAAAAAATGTGTTCTAATCAGGTGTCCAGTTACAGGAAACACCCGTTGTGACTCAATCTCCCCAAATGCTGCTGTCTGATTGTGAAATCGGAAAATTCCAGATCAAGCGTGAGCTGGTTGCATAGCAACAGCTGACGGATTCTCTCACACTAGTGAACATTTCAGGTGTGACAGGTTAATATGAACACCCTGAGGACTCAAAAACTGTGTCAAAGGTGAAGCTGATCAGATTTCCTTCAGGGTAAAAACATTCAAGGAGAAAATTCTTGTTTTACAGTAAAAAATCATGGTGACTTAACATTTAGTTTTCGTCAAATCCATAATACACAATTACTTCTGGAGTCTGGTAATGAAGTAATTCTCAGCCTTTTGCTGATGTTCAACGTGTTATCATTCTGATATTTACATCTACAACCCGTTCTCCATCCCCTGCAGTAACTCCTCCTACACAAGCTTTAAATCGTCAGGTTAATTAGGGGTCTGCTAATTAGTACTTGGGCTTTAGAAGCCCATGGATCAGATTAAGTTGATGAGCTCAACAGGAAATGAGCTCACAGACTCACCATTGATGTCACCACCAGCGCAGGAAAGAAGCCCATGGTCAGATAAAACGCCAGCTCCACTAACTTATACCTGCAGAAACACAAACAAACACACACTTACACCAACACAGGAACATCAACCAATACAAATAAATGGTGACATTTAAACCTCTCTCTCACTTAAGGGGAAGTTCTACAGGTCAGTATTGTTATTTGATATAATTGTCTATTTTTTGTGTTCAGTTATCACACTTAATGCACTTAACACTTTAAGATTTTTTTTTTTTTTTGCTATAAATCCTGAAATAGAAATGCTGTGTATTTTCAAATAATTTTGTATATTTTATAGATTTTCTTGAAGGATCTGAAAACCAATCTCCTGTTGTTCTCTCACATCCAAATCCACAAACATATTTGTTTTGTACTGTTTTGGTTTGTAAATTCAGATGAGACAACTTTAATAAAAATTATTATTATTATACAAATAGTAATAATATTTTATCAGTGTATGATTGTATTAATAATTTCTAAATAATACAAATCATAATATTTTAATATTTAATATTTTATTTATTTAAAATTAATGTGTCCTCACTTGTCACATGTCTGACACTCTAAAATGCAAAGTAATTGTGGTTACCTAAACTGTACATTCAACAAAAAGTAATCACTTTGTGCATGTTGATTATCAATCTTGCCAAATATAATATAATATAATATAATATAATATAATTGAGATAATTAAGTACTTTTTTTAATTTACCTTTTAATTTTTTATCTTTTTTAACTTTTTTAAATTTACTTTAATTAACTTATTTTTTAATTGTATTTAATAATAACAGTAATGATAATAATCTTAACAATAATAATTTATAAATAATAAAAAAATAATTTAGATATTTAATAAATGTATTTTATGATTTTAAGTATTTAAATAAGTATTTAAGCAAAAACACTGTGTGTCTCAATTACCAATTTTGCATAATTAAGATATTTTGAAAGAGGATGTCAGATACAGTACAAGACATTCAGGTAAAGTCAAACATACTTCTCGTGATAGTTAAACACATAGATGGTCCCGGCGGCCGCCATCAGCCACACAAACCAGCGCATGTGAGCGGCAAGCGGCCCGAGCTCCCGGAGATTGAGCCTGCAGGAAAACACACCCTCATTAGTGCTCATCACACAGGAATGTGTGTAACCGTCACACACACACACAGCCTGATCGATCCAAGAACCATCAGCATGACAAAACTAGCCGTGTTTGAATCATTATTATAGCACAGCATGTACAACGTCTGATCTCCATTAAGTTTTAGACACATACTATATTTTTTGAATGCATGCAAGTAAATAAAGTAAATAAATAAATAGACACCATAAAAATAAACAAAATACATGTTCAAATCAATACATGACTACGTAAGAAAGTTGGATATATGAGTATATATATATATATATATATATATATTTGCAGAGGGTATCGTTCCAAAGTGTAAAGTATATTATATATAAATGCAACTATATGGCATGAAGATTGTATTTTGTGAAATATTGAAGATTGATTGTATTGTGTGAAAGTGCTATATAAATACATTTGACTAACAAGATGATTTTACCATATGTTAAACATGTTTTTGTACAGTTTCACTCAGCGTCCAGTTTTAATTAAAGATGCTCTGTAACAGAGGTTAAATCTCACTTTACTCCTGTACTTAAGCGCTAAAGCACACTGAATTATTCACACTCGCAGAGCAAAGTGACCAAACGCTGCGGCCCGCTTCAGTCACACCACTGTCATAATGAGAGTGTTTTTTTTGTAAACTACTACAACAGATCACAGAACCACGCCGGAATGAGCCAAAAATGACACGTGCATGCATTTTTACACAGCGACTTCACTTCAGCGATTGTTAGGAGATACTGTAAAAAAAAAAAAAAAATGAGGAAATGCATCGATTGCAGATCCTGAAGTTTAAACGTTACACAGAAGTAGAGACTACATGGCATATTTAACGTTAGATAAAGTACTGTGGCAGTACCATGGTACAGTTATGGGATAATACCAGAGTACTGAATGATTACCATATACCATATCAAATATTTCTTTAAATAATTTGATGCTTTCATTCAGCAAGGATGCATCAATCAAAAGGGACTTATATTGTTACTAAAGATTTCTATTTCAAAGCTTTTTTCCCCCCAAACTTTGTATTCATCAAAGAATCATCAGGGGAAAAACACCACAGTTTCCACAAAAATATGAAGCAGCAAAACTGTTTTCAACACTGATAATAATCAGAAATGTTTTTTGAGAAGCAAATCAGCATATCAGAATGATTTCTGAAGGATCATGTGACACTGAAGACTGGAGTAATGATGCTGAAAATTCAGCTTTGATCACAGGAATAAATTACTTTTTAATATATTTTCACGTAGAAAACACGTAATAATATTTCAAAATTGTAGTATTTTTTACTGTAAAAGTATCAAATAAATGCAGCCTTGGTGAGCAGAAGAGTCTTCTTTCAAAAACATTAAAAAAAAAAAAATCATACTGATCTCAAACTTCAGGAATCGTGTCCAAAAAGACAAGGCAATTTAAATATAAATATAAAATATGTATTTAAGTTTTTTATTTCTGTGAAGTGATTGAAATAAATATGGTTAAAGAAACATACCATGGTGTATAAGAGGCAGCGATGAAGAAGTATATGACGACTCTATCACACATGTGGAAGCAGTGCTCTACGGACCTGAAAACACAGGAGACAATATTAACATATTACATAGTTTGTATACCATATACACAGAAATGTCCTATTTTGATGTATATTACAGTTGATTAATACAGTGTTTAAATCCAATATGAAAGAAGCTCTTTGTAGTGCTTCATGAATATGCATAAAGTATAAAAGAATGCAAATCTTAATGAACAAATCTAAATGGTTTTTAATCTTATGATGAAAAGTGAAACGCACAACTACTTTAAGGAGTAGTTCACCCCAGAGAAAAGTTACTGAACATTTACTCACCTTCAGACCATCCAAGATCTAGGGGAGTTTGTTTCTTCATCAGATTCTGAGAAATGAAGCATTGCATCACTTGCTCACCAATGGACCCTACGCAGTGAATGGGTGCCCTCAAAATGAGAGTCCAAACAGCTGATAAAAACATCACAATAATCCACAAGTAATCCACACCACTCCAGTCCATCAATTAACATCTTGTGAAGACAAAAGCTGCGTGTTTGTAAGAAACAAATCCATCATTTTAACATCAAACTGTCATTTCTGGCTAAAATATAAGTCCATAATCCATAATTATGCTTCCTCCAGTGAAAAAGTTTATCTCCTGTTGTCCTCTCACATCAAAATCCACAAACATATTTGTTTTAGACTGTTTTTTCTTGTAATTGGTGCTTGATCTGTGCAGATTTCTCTCCTGATTCAAACTAAATAACTTTTTCACTACAGAAAGCAATATTATGGATAGAGTATTTTAGCCAGACGTTAACGTGTTAGCTTTTCACTTCTCAAGATGATAACTGATGGACTGGAGTGGTGTGGATTACTGTGATGTTTTTATCAGCCGTTTGGACTCTCATTCTGACGGCACCCATTCACTGCAGAGGATCCATTAGTGAGCAAGTGATGTATTGCTACACTTCCAAATCTGTTTTCATGAACAAACAAACTTATCTACATCTTGGATGTCCTGAAGGTAAATGCGCCGATTGTGCCAATAGACGATAATATCGCGTATCGACTTTGATGCCTTTGACAATAGCAAAACAATTATTATTATTATCCGTCAAAAATAGACTAGGCGCTGAAATTTAGCGATACAATGAAGAGAGCTGCTTCTGGGGCACTTCAGAAACTTGCCGTGAGGTGGCTGGTATAAACACAAAGGCAAAAATCTCGGTGAGCGTAATTGCGTGCAGTTGCTGACGCTCGCGAAAGCGTGCAATCGCTTTCTTATGCGTGCTGTTTTTCCGGTTTTACTTTCACTTTTGAAATCAATCCTGTTCAGCAAGCAGGGGAGAGGATGGAAAAGTGGGGCACAGTAACTCATTTTGGGGGGAACGGCCCCCCTTCGCGCTGCAGACGTGTGCAGTGTAAATAAGCAAGGGGTAAGAAATTCATTCATCATATAGTGATGTAACTATTGTATTCACTTTGGTACCGGGAGTATTTTTTAAAGTGCATAAACAGACTAGGCTAGGCTAGTCAGTGATGATGTTCCTTGCTTGTTTTCTTTAGCTGCTTTTAGAATAACTAAGGAAATGTTAGCATTAGTAACTTACAAAGTTTCAAACTAAACTGTTATCATGGTAAACTAAGTCAGGCTGCTTTTAGCATTATGCTGGTGTTGGTTCATTTGCCGGCAATGAAACTAAGTAAGTAAATAATTGAATAAATTAGCACGATAATATTGTGTATTTTAAGTGATTCAGTCTGGCATTTAAATGTAGTTGTCACTCCCACCATTCTGTGTGATGCCGTACTATGGCAAACATACCTCATGTGGCTCTTTTTCCAGGAAATGATGTGAAAGACTGTAGAGACGAGGAACAGAGCGATCAGACCCATACCGTACACCCAGGCCGTGATCCGCTCCCAACGGTCATCCGACAGCCGGTGTAACAAAGCCATACCGACGAATGCCGGCACAATCAGGAGCTACAGAGAATTAAAGAGAAATAAAATAAGCATTTAATATGCCAACATCTGCATGCTTTAATTCTGTTCACTAAAGAATAAATGTTCATTACCGCATGGGTGTAGCAGTTGGCAGCGTGCTCGTAACATGTGGGTTGGTAACGGCAGTTTGCAGCCGCCCTGGTGTTCATAAACCTAAAACACAACAAATGGCGCATTCATATTTAATAACAGACCGGAAAACACACTGATTAGATCTGACGTACATTTGGACTAGTGTTGTTATTGTTAACTAGAACTATTTAAAAAAAAATGATGTTCATTGAAATTAGAGGGAATAAAAAACTGAAATAAAATAAAATAGATAAAAAAGCTTTAGTTACACTTTCAGTAAATATTCCAGTTGGCTGCCAAAGTACTAAAATTACCAAAACTAAAAATAAATAAAATAAAACTGAAAGAAATAATAATAATAATAATAATAATAATAATAATAATAACCGACAAACACAACATAATTACTAAATTACTAAATCTATAGCTAAAATTAACATAAAAACAGAAAATAGAAAACAAAATACTAATTTGAGATACTAATACAGTTTAGGTCAAAAGTTTACATACACCTTGAAGAATCTGCTAAATGTTTTAAATTATTTTACTAAAATAAGAGGGATCATACAAAATGTATGTAATTTCTTATTTAGTACTGACTTGAATAAGATATTTTACATAAAAGATGTTTACATATAGTCCACAAAAGAAAATAACAGCTGAATTTATAAAAATGACCCTGTTCAAAAGTTTACATACACTTGATTCTTAATACTGTGTTGTTACCTGAATGATCCACAGCTGTGTTTGTTTGTTAGTTTTATTTAATTTAGTGATAGTTGTTCATGAGTCCCTTGTTTGTCCTCAACTGTTAAACTGCCTGCTGTTCTTCAGAAAAATCCTTCAGGTCCCACAAATTCTTAGTTTTTTCAGCATTTTTGTGTATTTGAACCCATTCCAACAATGACTGTATGATTTTGAGATCCATCTCTTCACACTGAGGACAACTGAGGGACGCAAATGCAACTATTACAGAAGGTTCAAACACTCACTGATACTCCAGAGCATTAAGAACTACAGGGTGAAAACTTTTAGAATTTGAAGATCAGGGTAAATTTGACTTATTTTGTCTTATGGGAAACATGTAACTTAATCTTCTGTAGCCTCTGAAGGGCAGTTCTAAATGAAAAAATATAATATTTAGGCAAAACACTCACTGATGCTTCAGAAAGAAACACAATGCATTAAGAGCTGGGAGTGAAAACTTTTGGAATTTGAAGATCAGGGTAAGTTTAACTTATTTTGTCTTCTGGAAAACATGTAAGTATCTTCTGTAGCTTCTGAAGGGCAGTACTAAATGAAAGAAGCATGAGATTTAGGCAAAAGAAGAAAAACGTACACATCTCTATTCTGCTCAAAAGTTTTCACCCCCCCCCTGGCTCTTAATGCATAGTTTTTCCTTCTGGAGCATCAGTGAGCATTTGAACCTTCTGTAATAGTTGCATATTGAGTCCCTCAGTTGTCCTCAGTGTGAAAAGACAGATCTCAAAATCATACAGTCATTGTTGGAAAGGGTTCAAATACACAAAAATCCTAAAAAAACCAAAGGATTTTTCAGAAGAACAGTGGTCAGTTTAATTGTTCAGGACAAACAAGGGGCTCATGAACAACTATCACTAAACAAAAAACAGCTGTGGATCATTCAAGTAATAACACAGTATTAAGAATCAAGTGTATGTAAACTTTTGAACAGGGTCATTTTGATAAATTCTACTATTATATTCTCTTGTGGACTATAGGTAAACATATTTTATGTGAAATATCTTATTCAGGTCAGTACTAAATAAACCATAACATGCATTTTGTATGATCCCTCTTATTTTGGCAAAATAATGAACATTTTGTAGATTCTGCAAGGTGTATGTACAAAAAAATGTGCACGTATGGACAAAAAATATGTAGTGACCAAGAATGCTTAAATATCTGTCCAATATATATATATATATATATATATATATATATAGAAATAATTATAATAATTTCATGCAGAAGCCTTGAGTTCAAAGCATTCTCATCACACCAAACATAAATGCATTCAAATGTTTCCAAAATGCACACTACAGCTTTTCTACATGATAATAAAAATCTAATTAAACACAATTAAATGCTTGCTAAGTCATTTACACTTCTGTATCGGTCTAAAATATAAATAAATATTAAAATAACATTTTTTGACTAACATACGCATATGTTTGTTTGCATAGACAACATCCTGTGACTCATTCATTTTTTTTTCTCCCAGACCTTTTACTATCACCCCATCCATAAACGGACACTAGCCTGAAGATGTGAGCTCATAATCTGCAGTGTGACTCATACAGATGTTCTGTTTTTCTCAGGTGTGTTGGTTTGAGTCTGAAACTGAAAGATGCAGCAATGATGTCAAATATGGTGGCGTGTGATGCAGTGGTGCATGCTCATTAAAAACACACACACATCCGTATCCATACTGCATTCCCCGCTCCCTGCGTCCCAACACCCATGCGGACCAATTCTGATGCTGCTGATGTTTGGAGAGCAGATATCAGACCACAAAAGCCCAATCAGACCGCAGAAATGAGTCGGTATAGAGAATATGGAGACATGATCTCTAAACAGAGCATCTTTACTGGTATGATCAGACCACAGGACGTGCTTTAACTTAATTTAATTATAATGCATCTATGTGTTATAATAATAGTAATAACCTAGATATAAAATATATTACATAAAGAGATTGCATGCACTGAAATGTACACAATCAAGTCACATGACGAACTTTTATCTCAATGCATGGTCTGATTTCACATCAGAAATAGAGTTCATAGTCTGATCTATGATCACAGAATACACAGTCAACAAAAACACATGGATCTGCAATCTATGCATGGTCTAATCTCTAAACAGAAAGACAATAAAACCCCTTATTGGCTTCACTTGCGCTGAAAAAGAAAAAAGAAATACAGTCTGATCTCCTAACAGAAAATACAGAGTATATGCATGAACTGAACACGTCAATAGATCATGCATTAAAATAAAAGCATCACATCAGGATGTGCCTGCATGTCAGTGAACGGTCTGATCTCAATATTGCACAAAATCAATAAAGATGCATGATTTGATCTCTGGATATAGCTTACAAGATGCATGATCCGTTCAAAACCTAATTTCTGAACAAACGCACTGCATAAATGAACAATAAGCACATGGCAGAAAGACAAGACAATGCATTGTGATCGTAACAGCACGTAATCGGACCGGTAAGTTAGCTGGTTAGCCTCTGTACTCACCTCTGGAAACTATTTACCCTCTTCATCTCGCGAAATCACAAATAAAAGCAGATCTGAGGTCAGTAAATTAACCAGATGATGAAAATGAATCAAATGTCCGAGGCCTGAGACAAAATCCCCATTTACAAAAATCAATCCCAGATCGAAACAAAACGCGTCCGTGACAGCATAACTGCTCAGATACACCCTAAAACATCCATAGGAGACCGTTTTGTCACATCATTCCATCTTGCGTCCGATCCCTCTCTCTTTCTCTGCCTTTATCCCTCTTTCTGTGTCTTATCGAAAGCCGGAGTTGTACATTTTAAGCATTTTTTTCGGCACACATGATTGACGGGGCTTTCAGCCAATGAGAGAGCGGTCGGCGTGAGACGGTCGATGCGTTCGACCAATCATCGGCGGGAATGTTATCGCTTTGTTTGACGCAACAATAGAGGGCGGGGCGTATGTAGCGAGAGAGTTGCCATACCTGTTTGAATCGTGTCCTGTTATTCAAAAGTGACACTATAAAGGACAAATGACGCTTTCCTTTGTCACTCGGTTAAAATATAAAACGATAATTATTGCGCGTAACTGTAACCTAAATCTAACGCCATGAGCAACAAACAACCTTTACTTACTTTCTCATGTCCTCTAGCATGTTTCTGAACATGTACAATCTTTAAAATGTCTTGGAGTAACATTTTAATACCGTGGTGTACGCATATGATAATCATGGAGTGCTTTAGTGTCAAATGACCCATTTGAGGTACTTTGAATACCATGGAGGTACATGTAAATATCATGGTATATTGGAATGGCCATCATTCAGTTTCAAAGTATTTGGTTTTATCAGGTGATACCATGGCGTAGATGTAAGCTTCTGATTTCTAACATCTGATACCATAAAAGTGACATCACTGGCATTCCAATAAGTGTTTTTCTCTGGTGTGTTCGTATATTTGTGTAATTGTGTACTTGCACTGAATTTTGCCTCAGGGATGCAGGAATATTTGTCTTGTTGGACTGAGAGTTCTTCTGAACCATTCTGTGAACACGCACACATAAAATGTGTCCCTGCCCGCATGTTGCAACTAATGCTGAAGGCAAACTTGCACAATATTAATGTGAAACAGCGTGTTTGGGTGAAGAGTCGCCGTGGCTCAGGGATTCTGTGACCAGAAGCAACATTACATAAAGCAGCAGCAAAGGCATTAGATGTCACAGAACATTTATGTAAGCCTGTTAACTGAATTGGGAATAAGTCAGTGTCTTATTTTCCAGGAAAAACATACAAACACCTTTTGGAACAAGTGAACATCCTTCCAAGGAATTTTCTTGTTTTGAGAGAAACTGTCAAATTGTTTTTTTATTTGTGCAAGACTAAAACATAGTTTTCCTTAAAGTAGGCTAGTATTGTATAACATGTAAATACTTTGTTGATGAACATAGTAATCATTTGGTACCATGTGGACAGTAACAAGATCTATTAACTGCACTATAGACGGATTTGCCTGTCTGACTGTAGGTCTAATTGTGCCAGACTTTAAATATTTGCCAGGTCATCTGATTATACAGGGCATGGCTCCTGCCCAGCTAAGACAAATATGTTCTAAGAATATTTTGCTAATCTTCTCATGAAGTTATGAAAACACTATGTCTGAATGTTCTTGGAACATTCAACAAATGACGTTTTTAAAATGTGAATGCTAGAGACATCATTAAGTGAATGTTTCATTTTAGAATTTTGGAAATATTACTGGAATGTTAGATTAGAATGCTCTCTAAACCATCTGAAACTAATAAGTAGTTATGTTTTTTAAAAAAAATGGTTAGACTAAAGGTTCTTGCACACTGAGTCTGAAATATTCGTCCGAAATTTTCACACGTAAAAAAATACACAACCTCAAGCTGTGAGGGCTACAATGATTGGCTACAATGTTGTGTGTTTTTCGCATCCATAGCAAGCATTTTGAGAGGTCTTTTGACAGTTCTGAGCCACCGTGACAAATTTTGACAAATATGAAAAAACGCATACAAAAATTTTGGAAAAGTGTGCAAGGACCTTACCGTCCAACTAAAATGTTTTACAAACACATTCTATAAACAACACTGTTGTGCTAACATTTTCAGAACACTTTTAAAGACCAGATAACTTTGAAGGAACGTTATTAATGTTACTAGAAGAATTTTTTTTTTAACATTAAGTTATGAACAATCGCTCTTCAAGTAACAATAACAGAACGTCCATTCAAAATTATGGTCTTCATGAATGTTCTCTCTAAAGTTGTCAAATTTTTTTCTGAAACTTTTTTGTTGGACATTCATTTAACATTTTTTAAAGGTGACCTATTATGCCCCTTTTACAAAATGCAATATGCAATAATAAGTCTTAGGTGTCCCCAGAATGTCTATGAAGTTTCAGCTCAAAATACCCCACAGATAATTTATTATATCATTTTGAAAATACCTAGTTTGAGTGGAAGCATAAACACACTGTTTTCGTGCATGTCTCTTTAAATGCAAATGAGCTGCTGCTCCCCGTCCCCTTTTCCGAATAGAGCTGCTCTTTTATAGCTCGTTCCTCAGATATTCTGCCAAAAAAAACAAACATCTGTTTTGTTTTTGATTATCATGTCTGTTGTGCTGAAATCAAGCGTTTTAAACCATATTAGTTTAAGCTTTTGATATAGGGTTTTCTGAGCGCAAACATCCAAAGCACAAGCACAGAAAGTGGCTGTCAAACGGCAGGTGAGAACTAAACTAAGCTCTCTTTCTTGTCTTATTGTGCTTAAACTGTCAAGCACACATAAGTTTGTTAAAAACACACATGAGTTGCAAAAACAGTCAGTTATGTCTGTGAAGGTAAACAGCTGGGAAAGAAATGGCGCCTTTATATTAGATCTGTGTGGCAGCAGCGTAATATACAGTAAATAAATCAATAAATCCACTGCTCTCTTGTCTCTTCTGAGGCTGGGACTCTAAATAGTGTTTTGTGCTCGTCTGTCCAGCCAATGACAGAACAGTTAGCATGATTTGCTCAAACTTTTGCCATGACGTTAGAACTGGTACACCGCTGTCGCTTCTGAAAACATCGTGGTTGGAAACATCACGGGGGAAATGAAATCTGATTCTCTCATTTTTTTTCGCACGCTTGCAATGAAAGCCTTACCAAAACAAAATGACTTAGTTGTCCTTTTCATGTTTTCTGGGTTGGTAGATGCACTGGGGATCCGTTCACAGCACTTAAGCACAGAAAAAGTTTGATTCTCATGATGTCACCTTTAAACTTGTTTCAGAACATTCAGAGAACATTCAAAACTAACATTCCAGTAATGTCTACAAAATGGAATATTGCCTTAACATTTGCATAAACAAGGAAAACATTTTTAAAAACTGGATGTTTTGAACATTCAGAAGACATTCAGAAATAATGTTTTCATAACTTAATATGAATATTACCAAAATGTTTAAGAATGATTTTTACACCATTCTGACAGTGGCCGTACGTCTGCGTTTAAACGCTTCCTCAAAATGGTTCTTTCCTGTGTAGCTGTTACATCCCACAATGCACCAGAAATAGAACTGAGAAGTGCAACTACATGCATTAAACAATAAAAAACAATATTGCACGCAAAATTGTAGCTAAAATACAAAGAGTCTTGAGGACGACGGCAAGACCTCTGATTTTTATTTGCAGGGCAACTACAACATGAGTTTGAATGGCACCAACCACTTAAACATAAGAGCGGTTGGGCAATGCATGCTTTAGTCTCTTATGTAAATGCAAGATAACCGTATCCAGATAAATCGATGGCAGCCCTACTTCTTCAGCTTAACCTCTTCTGTAACGCACACATAGAAACAATGACAGAGGCCCTTAGAAGCCACACGTGTTCATGGAAATTGCAATGATTTGCACCCTTTGCATGGTAGTCAAAACCAATGCAGCCCGACTCTCGGAAACCAGCAAACTCCTGATGCTAGAAAGAGTCCAGTGCGGCTAAAGGAAGTAGAGAGGGCTAAATAAACCGGGGGAATTACACTAAGACACTAACAGGAAAGCTGATCCTTCTCTTCCTCCTTGTAATCTTTTGTGACGTTTTTCTCTACAGTCAAATCTCTGTTCCTGTCTGCAAACATACCAAGTTAACGAAAATATGTTACAAGAACCCATTAGGTTCATTTTTTTTAAAATGTTTCAAATATATATCTATTTCCTTCTGTTATTCAAATATTAAAGGGATAGTTTACTCAAAAATGAAAATTCTTTCATTTAGTCAACGTTCACTTGTTTACTTCTTCGGCTAAACACCAAAGAAGATATTCGGAAGAATGTTTGTAATCAAACAGTCGACGGTAGCCATTGACTTCCATAGTATTTTTTTTTTCCAGACTATAAAAGTCAATGGCTACCGTCAACTGTTTGGTTACTAATATTCTTCAGTATTATCTTCAACAATATCTTCTTACTGCTTACAGGTTTAAAACCTGGGTGAGTAAATGACAACAGAATTTTCATTTTTGTGTGAACTATCCCTTTAAGGGAACATTCCATTTTATAATTTTGGAACTATGGGAATGTTACGTTTGTTTCTCAGAACATTCTAAAAAATTAGAAACATTTAAAAACTGTTAGACAAATGTCAAAATAAAATGTTTCAGAAATTAAACGTTTAATGGATGACATATGTGCTTCACGTTAAGAATGTTTCAAGTTAAGAAAACGTTATTTCAGAATGTTCTCTGAATGTTCAAAACACATTTAAAACACTTTTTTTTCTTGGTCATACGAACATGACATCCAAACATGCAAACATTACAGGAATGTTACTTTGAACATTGAAACGTAGTGACATTTAAAAAATGTGTTATTAACATTAATTGAAGAACGTTTGTTTGTAACTTTGAGAGAACCTTGCCAGAACATTCCTTGTTAGCTGGGTATGCTGTACATTGTGATGTACAGACGACTTTACTTATCAAGCTTGCGTAATCAAAAACAAAAATGTTTTCAAAATGTTCACTCAGAGTAAAGTGCATCAAATGTATCAGCCTTAAAACAACAGTTTCAAATGTGCACTATGGAACTTTGAATTCTACCTCAGAACACTGTAGAGTGATTGGAACACAACCGACAACACTTTTTTTTTTTTTCTCATGAACCACAGGCACTGTTCCTGTTAGTTCATCCATGTGAAGTTGATAAGGAGCTCCTTTATCAATCTTTATCAAGTTGTGCTCAAAACACCATGTTAATATTTCTGCATATCAGATTTAAGGTCAGCTTAAATTTTTGTAGGCCTCACCCATTCAACTTGACTGCATAACAACATTCAAGCTAATTCGATTAGCGTTTGGCAACGTATACATTTGTTTCTCCTTTCACAATCACGCCAGATAAGTGACCTATGATGGCTCGTGGATCTTTTGGTAGCCTGGCTTGCCCTGACACTGGTCCAGATGGATTTAAGGTTGTCTAGATCATCACAAAAACGTGTAATGGCAGTACTAAATGTGGTTTAGCCAAGTAGGACGTGCTCCTGGATTCATCCAAGCGTAATCTCTTGGTCCTAAAATAGTAGTTCAAAAGTCCTACTTGACTAAATATATAATATATTCAAATTAATAACTAAAATAAAATTGTGTCATTATAGATCCATAGAGAGGGTTATCATAGTTAACTAAAACTAAAATAATTTTAAAAGGCATTTAGCTATTAGATCAGCTGAAACGCTAGCCTAATGTTCTTATTATAAAATACTTTCCATAGATCCAGGTCACCAAACAACCAAGCGAACAATATTTTTTATCTTGTCTCTTTGGAAAGGTCCGAAGGGACTTGAAAATGAAATTACACCCAGTTCATTTTTGCGCAGCGCGTGTTCCCTGAGGGAAACATCTCTCATTACTCTTTCATGGACTGTAAGAGTAGGAACTGCGGTGACATAACAAAAGGGGCCACCTGAGAAGAGAAAGCCGAAATAATATCCCTGACAGCCGGGACAAACACGCTACCAGACACAGCGCTAACCTCCCAGAATCCTCTCTGTCTGTCTCCTGATGGCGCTGACAAAACCTCTCAGGACAGACAAGGATCATAAGTGCTCCCTTGGCCCCATTTATGTTATGAAAATCTGTCTCAGATGCATTTATCCCTGTGGAGGCATCAGTTATGTTGTTCTCTTAAAAAATAACACCAGCTAAAAGAGCTAATGCTATGAGTGGTTCATTATATTTCATAAATTTCATTAGGACCTTCATTAAAGACCCCATAAATATAGTTTGAGGAGGAATTGTCATGATGAAAATGAAACTGAAACTATGACTGTTTTTTAAAGGGGAAAATGATTTTTGTCATGTGTTAGTGAGACACAGCGCTATCTTCTGTTATCTTTACGTTAAATATTTACTCTGTGCTACAAGTCACTCAACCTTTGAAACAGATGACGTGTGTGTGTTTCAACAATGGTTGGACAACAATAAACTTCCACAGATATCATTGTGTTGAATTATCATATGTAATCACCACAGCTGTGAGCTGTGATGCTTACATTTGTATAAATTATGCATTAGGGCCTGCACACAGAAATGTACCATGCTAACTACAATTTCCACCAAAATACCATAGCAGCATAAAATTGAAAACATTGTTTTGCTGCCAAATATTTTTTTGTGAAAACCATGGTACGTTATTTTTAATGTATTAAAAGTATCAATTAAAAAAAATTGGCCGCAACTACTTAACAATAATCACGGACGGACTTATGAATTGCCTGTTGTTTTTCATAAATTATAATTTAACAATTTAAATATGTATTATGTAAATATTTTATTAATTATGTTACATTTTATTAATTTATTAATGGTTATTATATATCTTTTTTTGCATATAAAGTGTAGCATATATTTACATTTGTACTCATTTTATATTTGGAGGAAGGTATTTCTAAATACACAATATAAAAAACAAACAAAAAAAATAGAACGTTACTCGCTCTGAGAAACCAATTTGTAAAAATAGCTTGTAAGTATAAAGGAGCATGACGTAAAGCTCAGCAGCTAATGGGGTCAAGCCCTCTGTGACAAAACAGCGATTCAAACCCTCATGATACTAGACACACACCCAAACAAAAACACTGATGCGTTTTATGTAAAGTCACCGTTTATCCTGTAAACAACCTCAGCCGTGGTTTTGCTGATGGATAAACTAATCCACAAAGCAATGAGATCAATGTGTGTGAGCCGTCAACTCAGAATAGATACAGTATGTTGTCTTAGACAACTCTTTATAAACCATTCACCTTCGCAGAAACACCTGACCTCCATTTCACTGATTCAGACGGGATTCAGACTAAGACTCCAAGGAAAATCTGAATTGCTCAGAAGTTGCTCTTTTATAGCTCGGGAGACTTAATGACATTGTTTGTTACCTCACGCTTAAGTATAAGCTTTGTCTTAGATGTTTCTCCAAAAACAGTCAATAGTTAGCCAAAAAAGTTTGTAATTTTAATGTAAAAGACTGTAAATATGCTAATACGGTAAACACCTGCTAATTGGCTAATGGAAAGTTCCAATACTAACGGTTGAGGTAACAAATTTAAGTTACAAAAACGTTGTGGGAACATTATTTTAATGTGTCCAGTTTTCCTGTCCTGATTAGAACGTTATTATGTATTGTAATAATTATAATGTAATTATATATTTAAATTACAAAAACATTTCCTACCACATTCTACAACTTTTTCACCCAAAATATAATGTTATTTGGACATTTTTTTATATTCTAAAAATGTTAAAATGTTATTTTAAATGCATACACATTTGTTATAAAATTATGTTTTTTAAAAATGTACGAAAATATTTGTAATGGTGTGTTTACACCAAACGTGAGTTATCTAATATGTGCATCGCTCGCTCTTGCTCTAGATTACTTACCCAATCAACTATGGTGGCGATAACTTTGATCCCTCCTTTGTACCTGTTGTTGAAGTCCCAAATACGCCAGAAAGCCAACTGCTGATGTGTCCAGTTTCACAGCATCATCCATAGGTGGATGAGTATTAATCCTCCATTAATGTATGCATTACATTTTAATAGTTTTCTATGCTCCAGATACCTATATCATAAATTTCGGGCTACAATAATGCTCTGTTCCATTTTCTGAAACAACAGGATGTCAATAAGCTCTATGCTGATTGACTTTCGCGAGAACGCTTCATGCAAATTTTCTGCTCCAGATGAAATTTTGCACGAAAGACACAATTTAGACGAACATTGCATGTTCGCGGCAAACGTGTCGCGCATTTTGCGTCATTCATGTCGCCTGCCGTGAATTTGCCTCTATTCGTGTCTTTGCATTGACTTTGTATGTAATCTACTTGCGTGAATTTGCGTAAATTCGCATTTGGTGAGTATATACCGTAAGTATATTTTTAAGTATAAGTATATTTTTAAACATACACATTTGTTTTAAAATTATAATAGTATTTAAATGTTACGGAAATGTTTCTAATGGTGTGATACATCAAATGCGAATTTAATTATTTGCATGAGTAGATTACATACGAAGTCAATGCAAAGACGTGAACAGAGGTGAATTTGCAACAGGTGTTTGTCGCAAAAGCATGATATTCGCCTCAATCGTGTCTAAAAATGTCTCAAGAAAAAAATTTGCATGACGCATTCTAGTGCAAGCTAATCAGCAAAGAGCTTGTTGACACGTTGGGTTGTATCAGAAAATGGAAGCAAGCATTATTGTGGCCCGAAATTTATAATATAGGTATCAGGAGCATAGAAACAATCAAAAGCAGTTGTAGTGGTAGTTATATTTTATCAGCATGGCTACAGAGATGCTGCCATAAAAAAAAAAAAAAAAAAAGTCGGTAGGCGAATTTATATATTGAGGCGAATATTGCACATTCGCGGCAAACGCGTTCCCCTGCGTGAATTCGTCTCTATTCGCGTCTTTACATTGACAATGTATGTAATCTACTCGCACAAATAATTAAATCCACATTTTAATAAACATCTTAAAGTCATCTAATAGACCTCTATTTGACATCTGATTTGACGTCCGATGTCTTGATGTCTTGCAGATGTAAATGCAGACGTCAAATAGACATCTTCGATATATACTTGTGCTATCAGGGAACATTATTTGAGTGCTTTATTTGTAATATTCTTTAAATGCTAGAACGTCTAGTTTTCTTCTTGTGATTAGAACGTTTTTAACGGTAAAATTTTGACAACTGCAGCTGCTGATTATACGTGGATTCAATACATTTACGAGAATGTTCCACGCACATTGCATTAAGAATGTTTTGTTCTAACTTTTATATAAGTTTTAAAAAATGTTAGTGAAAGTTGTGACAACATTCCCTGTTAGCAGAGGGGACATTTTAAGTAGCTTTACAGTAAAATGTTGTTAAATGTACAGACTTTAGAAGTAAATGTGAACCAACATCTTATAAATTACAGTTTAAAGTCCTAAAATCGCTGCAAACTCCCTGTAATTTCCTGTGTGAGACTTATTTACCACAAATTCAAGTACCTAAAATGTTCCTACAGTATTTTTAACGATGAAGTTGTAACCACAGCTGCTGATATTTTTATTATTTTATTAATCATTAACAAACCATTAAATCCTGTAAGAATCCTTTAGATTCAAGATTTTAATCGCAGACTTGCTCTGTAGGCCTAAATCTGGGCACAGTTTGAGAAATTATCCATTCTGAAACCTTAGAGATCATTTTCCCAGAGAACCAGAACTAGCCTCCATTCATTCTCCACCGAATCTCTATGCTGTTCAAGAGAAACAAGTTAGAGACATTTTTTACTCACCGTTTCTGACAATCCAATCCCGACATGATTCAGTCTCGCACAGAAGTTATGAGTTATTTAAAAAAAAAGACGTTTTACACAAGTTATAAAATGAGAGATAAAGTACTTTGCATATGTACAGTGGATAAAAAAAAGATAACGTGTTCTGTTGAGCTTCTATTATCAGTCCTCTTGTCTCCCTTCCAGCCTGTCAGACCAAAGTACTCTTTTTCTCAGCGCCCGGAGGTTCGTAAGTGGTCACCGTCTTGTTCTGGTCCCACCTGGCGTTGGCGGGCGAACTTTGCATGACCACCAGTCGGATGGGAGCGGGGTTGACGTTGGGCACGGGGTCGGGTGCGTACTCCTTGGTGGGATCCTTGCCCTGACAGTCGTAGAGGATGCAGGAGATGAGGAAGACGAGAAGGAGGATGACATAGCTGGCGATCAGGATGATGAGGTTGAGGGTGACCGGGTCTATTTCCACATCGTCGGCGATGAAGCTCATGGCGGCGGCGGGACGGCGAAGGACTGAGACGGATCGTGAGCTGTGTATCTCAGGATGTACAGACCTGTGAGGGATTAGTTGACACAAATCTCCCTCTCATTCTGTCTCTCTCTCACTCACTGTCTGTCTGTCTCTCAGTTTCAATTTAATGTGCTTTATTGGCATGACTAATAATCGTACATCTGTATCGCCAGAGCATTTGCGGCTTATATCTGTCCATCTTTCAATTTTAATGCTTTTTATTGGCATCACAAACATGTTTGTACTGCCAAGGCATTTGCAGATAAATTGCATATTAGGGCAAATAAAAAAAGTGGATAATGCATGGATAAAGAAAGGTAAAACGATTGGTGTTTCATAATAAAAACAGTGCCTGGGCCTAAAAATACTTTAATCCTGGATGAAGAAATGAGAAGCAGAGTCTAAAAGATAAAATAAACTAGGCCTATTAGTTCCAAATTCAGATACATACACTAGGCCTAATGTTTGGGGGGGCAGTTAGACACTTTATGTTTTTTACCCTGTAAGCCTGCATTTATTTAATCAAAAATGCTGTAAAATGTTGAAAATATTTTACAATTTTAAATAAATGTTTTCCATGTGAATATATTGTAAAATGTAATTTATTCCTCTGATCAAATCTGAATTTGCATCATCATTACTTCATCCCTCAGTGTCACATGATCCTTCAAAAATCGATCTAATATGCTGATATGCTGATCCGCTTTTTTTAGGAATCTGATTTATTAGGAACAGAAATCTTGTTAGGAACTGACTTTATATGCATACACACATATTTGTAAATGCATATTTGGATGTATATCATTGGTCTTCTAGTGTCTGCAGCAAAACATTACTGCAAAATGAAATCTGGGTTGAAGTTATTGGTTTTGATGGAGATGAGGATTTGTCTCTATTGCTTTCTGTGCTTCAAGTCTTTAAGACACACTGATTGTGTGTGTGTGTGTGTGTGTGTGTACTTGTTTTTGTTACATTGTGAGGACCAAATGTCCCCACAAGGATAGTAAAACCTGAATTAATTTGTATGTAATCTACTTGCCTCCTGATTAAAAATAGTAAATGATGCTTATCTGAAAGTGTAACGATGCAAACATGTTTTCTGTAAGGGGTAGGTTTAGGGTTGGGTGAGGGGATAGACAATATTGTTTGGTCAGTATAAAAACTATAGAAGTCTATGGAAAGTCTCCACAATTCACAAAAACAAACGTGTGTGTGTGTGTAATACGGTGCAATGCTCCTGAGTAATCCTAATCTTGATTGTGAGGAGGGATTGAACCATCTGTTTTAGCAGCATTCACTCTAATCTATCACACACGCATGACAGAGAGACACACGCCACCACCAGAGGCAATGTTATCATCCTCAACTAAAAGAAAAAAAATAAAAACAAATGGAAATGGAAAAACTGAGCATAATCTGAACTGCAACTAAATGCTCCAAAATGCACTAATCAACCAAACAAACTGAAGTGCAACTAGAGACTCTAAAATGCACAAAACATACAACAAAACAACAAAAAAATGATATTTGAATGTTAAGATAATAAATGGGGACATGCACACCACCTAATATATATACAAAAACATTTGTTTATAGATAATCCTTTTTAATTTTGTTTGCATTGCACTGAAAGAAGTAGCTAGTTCACTTCCAGAGCAAAAATGAATAATAAAAATAATAATAATAAAATTCCGGTTCAAGACAGTTAGGGTATGTCGAAAAACTCCCATCTTGTTTTCTTCCCCCAAACGTCAAAATCATCCTACATCGCTACAGAAATACCGACCCAGTGTTAACAAATTGTACATGCAAAGAAGATCAAACACGCTTTACAAAAAAAGGTAAAACAGCGATGTAGGACGATTTTGAAGCTGAAGAAGAAAACGAGATAGCAGTTTACCGACATGTCCTGGCACAGATTACATAGGCGACAATACAGCATTTGAGTCCTTAATACGGTTGTGTTCACACACAGCGCGGTTATTTATGGGTGTGACAACCGTATTCTATAACCGAACTCACACCCGTAAATTTTCAGGACTTACAACCGTATTCTTGGAACACACGCGCTGTGTGAACGGAACAGGACTGGACAACTATTGTCTGTCATTTTATTCAGTGCGAGAGAGCCGCTCTGCCGCACAAACGCGCATCTACCGTGTGCTGCCTGCTTTCATGTGTGGTTTCGGTAACTTACAGTGACGGAGAAATGAGCTGTGTGTCATCTCCAAGTTCTATATCCAGTCTCCACCGGAACAGCTCCCTCTCGTCAGTTTTGCGTTCTTCACGCGGCTCAAATGCTCCGTTCTTCACTCAGATTTAAAAGCTGCTGTCGGTGAATGATGATTTGATGAATGAAGAGTCGATTGGACTCATGTCCTGTCAAAAACTGGTAATACTTTCAGTTTTAAGGACGTCGCCATCTTTGATATTGCGTTGGTCTGTGTTGCTATGGTTACTTGTAAGGAATAAGGGCTTGACGTCTGTTGCACGTTCATACAGACAGTATTCGAAAAGCGATTGTAAGCTGCTGTGTGAACGGGACATTTCGAAACTCACACCTGTAAGTAAACGCAGTTGTCAATCCCAAAAACTTGACAGTGTGAACGTGGCCATAGACTACGCGTGCGCATCACAGAGACCAGACAGGACGAGCATTTGAGGTTAAAAAGCATATAAATTGTTGACCGATTGCACTGTAAGACACTTCTTCCTCGGCTGGGATCGTTTAGAGCCATTTGAAGCTGCATTTAAACTGCATTTTGGAAGTTCAAACTCGCAGGCACTATAAAGTCCACTATATGGGGACAGTGTTGCCAAGTCCGCGGTTTTCCCGCAGAATTGGGCTACTTTAAAACTGTGGTGGATTGTTTTTCATGTCCGCGGGTTAAAGCGACCTCAAAAACGTGATATTTAGCCACTGGAATGCGAATTCTATTATGGGAACCCTTCCAAAAAACGTGTATTTTACTCCCCGGAATGGGCGTTTTTTTTTTTTTTTTTTTTTTTTTTGTTAAAACCTGGCAGTAGGGCTGTTGCGGGACATAATTGTGATTTTGCGGGACAATGCGGGACACGTGTGAGACTGATACATTTTCTACTGTTATGCTATGTAAATACTGATTACACGTGTTTCTGAGCGCGCACAGATAAACGAGAAAAAGCGCGTCTTTTTTATGAGAGTGCAGAGAATCCACCTGCGAGAGAAGAGATTTGTGTTTGCGCATTTTGATGCATTACAATAATGCGCTGCAGACATTTGTCATTTGTCAACGCCATAGAAACCGCCTCAAACGAACTATTAAAATAAGAGGAAAGTCACGTCTGCAAGCTGCATCGATTTTTTTTAATTGGTTAAAATGAATGGAGAACATTTTGTTTTTCCGTGTGTGCTCGACCATTTGTCGTCGGTGGTTCTAGATCACTTGATGAGGTCCGCAAATATGATAATTAAAAAAACCCAACAGACTGATGAAAATGCGGGACATTTTCTCAATATGCGACATAAGGGACAAGGGGTGAAAATGCTGTGCGGTACAACGCAAAGTGACAAGTGGTCACCCTATGGACCATTTCGCTAGATGTAAACATACTGGTCCCGATACACTTCTTTTTTTTCTTTTTTTACTTTACTCAAACATCACAAAAAATACAACCAACATATAATTTGACTGGATAAAAAAGTTACATTAGCACCTTTAAGATGTATTTGTATATGTGAAATAAAAAAATAAAAAAAACAGGAAGCGCATCTGGACCAGTGTTGTTTACATCTAGCGAAATGGTCTATATGGGGAACATTCCTGAAATGTTTTCCTCAATAAACATAATTGCTTTACGACTGAAGAAAGAAAGACATGAACATCTTGGATGACATGGGGTGAGTAAATTATCTGTAAATGTTTGTTCTGGAAGTGAACTAATCCTTTAATCATATTCAGCATTGAAAAATTTGAATTTAAAGGGATAATGTTAGTTAGTTGAACTAAGTGTAAGTGAACTCTACCTTTATGTCTTACAGACAGCAAGAGAGAGACACGAACAGATGCATTTACAGATCAGAACATATCCATGAAATGTATATGCCAGACGTAAAGTAGATCTTACATCTTTTGAGGCCATATTCAGTGCACTGTCTCCTCTGAGCAGCAGAGGGCAGAAGAGCACCAGGCCTGAGCCTTCAAGAAAACGTGAACTTTAACCTAGAGTGATTTGAAGCAGATACAAGCTTCTTAACTAGAATTATGGTCTTATATTATTAATGACATTCAGAAAGTAATTTTTCTAAGTGCAAAAGACAGAACATGACATTTTAATACTTTAATGCTTAGAGCATTAATCATATCACTACTGCTAATATGAGCAATAAAAGTAATGAAAAACACTGCTAATAATTAAAGGAGCTCTGATGGCTCTCGGCCTAAATAACAGATTGTTGCCTTCATTCACTCTGCTGACATTATCAAACTGATAAGTGAAAACTCAGAGATACGGTGGCACCACAACATCTGTGCATGCATTTTTAAATCACTCTGTTTTTCAGCGAGTCAGACGTTTATATAATGAATAAGCAGGAATGAAATGTTTTATGCCATATCAGTTTGTGTATTCAGAGGTGCGGGTGGAGTCTGTCCTGTCTGTGGTGCCAAACTGTCCAGAAAGAGAGACGGCGAACCTTGTACCTCCCGCTTCCAGGATCAGGTTGGATAACGTTAGAATTCAGACTTTATTTTTGACTGACATGCAATAAACAAAGCCACCCTCTCTTCCACGTCAATACCCACAATTCTGCTTCCTGACGTATAGTGAGTTTGTCACGTTTATTCCTGTTCCTGCATCTATATGTGACCGTGCGTTTACTCTGGTGGCAAATACAGTTTTCCTCTCTTGCAGTTCCCTGTTTTCAGAAAAGTGAAATTTGATTGTAGAATTGGTTTGCAAAGTGGCCTGAGCTAATAGTTTTGTGAATCGCAAAAGAATTGTTCATTCTAGTTGATTCTTTTCAAAGAGTCAGTCAAATTGAATCGCAAAGCAGTCTGAACAATTGTTTTGCACATCACAAAAGAATCGTTCACTGTAGTTGATTCTTTTGAAAGAATCTGTAAAATTGCTTCACAAAAAGAAATGCTTTGTGAATTGTTCATTCTAGTTGATTCTTTTAATGAATCTGTCAAATCAGTTTGCAAAACAATCTGAACAAACCTTTTTGTGAATCACAAAAGAATTGTTTATTCTAACCTATACTTTTCGATGAATCATCAAATCAGTTTGCAAAGCTCTGTAAAAAATTTGGTGAATTCCAAAATAATTGTTCATTGTAGTCGATTCTTTTTAATGAATCGGTCAAATTGGATTACAGAGTGGCCTGAATGAAATCTTTTGTGAATTGTTCATTCTAGTCGATTCTTTTAAAGAATCTGTCTAATCAGTTCGCAAAACAGTCTAAACAAATCGTTTGGTGAATAACATAAAAACTGTTT
>JAHKKF010536752.1:2430-36702 GCA_019740295.1 Labeo calbasu | reverse complement strand
GTTTGGTGAATACAAAAATAATAGTTCATTCTAATCAAATCTTTTTCAATAAATTGGTCAAATTGGATCACAAAGCCGTCTTTGCAGAGATTTGAATCATTTTATGAATTGCAAAAGAATTGTTCATTCTATGCGATTCTTTTCGATGAATCACTAAAATTGGATTGCAAAGCGGTTTGAAATTTTGTTGTGAATCACAAAAGAATTGTTCAATCTAGTCAATTCTTTTTAATGAATCAGTTAAATCGGTTCACAAAGCAGTCTGAACAAATCTTTTTGCAAATTGCAAAAGAATCATTCATTGTAGTTGATTCTTTTTGATGATTTCTTTAAATCGGTTTGTGCAGCACTCTAATTATGTACAATTACTGTAATAATTTGCATAAAATGCATATAATATGATAATATTTCTCATGCAAACTGTGCAGCAATCTTTGGCTGTGCAGAAAGGCCAGCTGCATATTGGGTTAGAACTGAAATTGAACAATGCATTGCAACATCTGACTTGCAGCGCATGTGGCGTCGAGTAACGCTGTGCTTGACATTTTTTCTCCCTGGAGTTCAACACGTGGGGAACGTTGATATGAATCATGTGGAAGAGTCTTGAAACCCTTAGAAAGCATTTTATTTCACTGAAGTTCGTGTATTGAGGTCAAAGACAGACTTTCTCAATGTCTTTGGCAGCAGTTTGCAGTTTGCGTCGGAGGACATTTTGTAATTGGTACGATAAACTGAGAAGACTCATATCAGGGGTTTGCCAGACTGAAATTCTGTACCGTAATCTAATTTCACACTCATTAAGACCCAATAAACTAACATTTGGAAGCTTCGTTGGAAGAAAAAGCATGAGCACATCTAGAGTTTGCTTGTAAAGTTCTGTTCAGTTTACAAAAAACACATGAACTGGCAGAGATTTCCAAATGAACTTCTTGCTGTGTGAACTTGCATATTGAAAAGAGCCGTGTGTGTGTTTTTCCTGTGCTGAGAGACTGGCATGGCTAGAAGAGAGAAGCGGAGAGCAGTGTTCGCAGATGTTTATGTGTGTGTGTGAACTGCTCTGACCCTATCTATTCTGAACTGTGGAGATGGGTCCATTAGACATGGGCAGCGAGACTTATTCGATTATGAGAGAGACTGAACTTTACACCCTGCGTGTCACGCACCTGCCAGTACACAGCATTTGTGTTTATGAAGGAATATGAATATATTTAATGGAGTGTGTTATGCCAGTAACATGGATTTTTATCATATTGCTATGTGGTTGGTATGGTTTTGAATTTTGAAAGAGTGTTTCACAAATTGCTAATAATCATTCAGGCTAGTTGACTGTTTTTAGTGAATCGGTTCACAAAGTGATCAGAACAACTCATTCTGTGAATCACAAAGGAATTTTAGGTTTATTCTAGGCGATTCTTTTGACTGAATCAGTCAAATTGGTTGGTAGAACATCTGAACAGTTCTTTCACGAATCGCAAAAGAATCTAATCGATTATTTTAAAAGAAAAGGTAAAATCTGTTTGCAAAGCGGTCTGAACGACAGGTTTCAAGAATCGCAAAATAGTTTGTTCTTTTGATGAATTGGTCAAATAAGTTCGTAAAATTAGCTTGAGCAGCTCATTTCGTGAATCACAAGATGAACTCTAGTTGATTCCATTTAATGAATCGGTCATATTTTGATAACAAAGCAGCCTGACTGACTTGCCTTGGGAATCGTAAAAGAAACTTTCAATCTAGTCGACTCTCAGTCTAGTCAGTTCTTTTAATGAATCGGTCAAATTGGTTTAGCAAAAGTAGCCCTAACGACTCATTTCGCGAATCACAAGATGTTTGTTGACTTTAGTCGATTCCGTTTAATGAATCGGTCATATTTGGTTCACAGAGTGGCCTGAATGGCTCGCCTCGGGAAAAGAATCTTTCAATTTAGTTGATTCCCAGTCTACACTGTAAAAAACAATTTGTTGAGTCAACTTAAAATAATTTGTTACCTGGCTGCCTTAAAATTTTAAGTTCAGTCAACTCTAAAAAAGTTTATTTAACTTGAAATGTTATGTTAAGTGACAGCTTAGATATTTGAGTTGATTCAACTTAAAATTTTAAGGCAGATGGGTACTTACCCAGCTTTTAAGATTAACAAACACAAATATCTAAGTTGTTACTTAGTACAACTTAACATTTCAAGTTGACTAAACTTATTTGAGTTTACTGAACTTAAAATTTTAAGGCAGCAGGGTAATAAATTATTTTAAGCTGACTCAACAAATTGTGTTCTTTGTTTTTTACAGTGTAGCCGATTCTTTTAATGAATCGGTCAAATCGGTTCGCAAAAGCAGCCGAAATGACTCATTTCGCAAATCACAAGACAATTGTTGACTTTAGTCGATTCCGTTAAATAAATTGGTCGTATATTTGGTTCACAAAGCAGCCTGATCATCTCGTCTCGGGAATCGCAAAAGAATCTTTCAATCTAGTTGAGTCTCAGTCTAGCCGATTCTTTTAATGAATTGGTCAAATCGGTTCGCAAAAGCAGAAAACAAGGCTCATTTCGCAAATCACAAGATGATTGTTCACTCTAGTCAATTCCATTTAATAAATTGGTCGTATTTGGTTCACAAAGCAGCCTTTTGCAATTCGCCTCGGGAAATGCAAAAGAATCTTTCAATCTAGTCGACTCTCAGTCTAGTCGATTCTTTTAATGAATCACTTAAATGATTCATTAAAAGACTCATTTCGTGAATCAGTTGGTTCGCAAAGCTGTCTGAGCGCCTTGTTTCGTGAATTGCGATATCAAAACACTACAGACCTTCCTCGGACAAAATGTAGTGGTAAGAGACTGTTCACGTCAGCTTAACCTGTCCTCCTGGATATTAATTATGAGTAGGCCTAATTTTGGTTTAAACATTTTGGAATGTTTGGAAAACATAAACTAATGTATATTTCTTTGTGCTCGTGTGTGAACGCAATCCTGCGATGTCACTTGGTCTGTGAGGTGTCTGGGAACCCTTTCCTTCCTGAGGGCTGCAGTGTTTGTGTTAGCCCAGCCGAAAGCCCTTCTTCTGGGTGTGGGAACCGACTCCTCCCTGGACTCTACATTTCCTCTAGTCAAGGACTGAGCGTCCGAAGCCCAGGCCGATCTGAAGCCTCTGCCGTATGGCCTACATTCAACGTGCATGTCAGAACGTACACGTACACAGGTTGGTTTCATTGAGAAACACATCATATATTAACAAATAATATTTCATACAGATGGACCAGACAACTTTAAAAGCAAGCTCTAAGTTATAGCTTGAGAAGCTGACATCTGAAATACTGTTTTCTGAGACTCAGTTTTTTTTTTCTTTTTCTAATTTAATATACATTGAAATGAGCTGCCATCCAGTAATTAATTGTGGATAGCAGCTTAGATCATTTGAAAGTGTTGGAGCTCATATTGAGAAATTGATTGTAGACAAAAATTTTGGTAAATTGACAGATCTAGGCTTTGTTGGGGTCTTTTTCTCAGGAGAAACAATCATATTACTGTCTAGGAGAAGCAGTTGAGATATTTTTGCTATGGGTTGTAGTTTATATGGTATAATTTAAATCAGCAGTTTTCTTAAGGCGTCACCTGTATATTTCCTGCGATGGTCACACGCTTTGCCCTGGTTTCGGCCTCTCTTTAAAATCTCCATCGGAAACCCTTTTCACGCTCGTCCCTCAGTGTAGGAGGCAGGAATGTTCACAGCTAATTTAGAGCTTGGCTGTCCAATAACGCCCTGCGATCTTATGAACACACTCCTGCTGTGGCTGACAGTAACCTACACTACAGAGTGATGAGTGGTAATGGTTAAAAAAAAAAGAGAGAGAGAAGAATTTATATTTTAAAAATGTGCATTCTCTCACAAAAGTATTTGTGTTTGCCTGTAAAACTGTGCATTTACTCTGAAAACTTTTGTGATGGAAATAATATGAAGCGGGAGGAAAAACTGTTTCAGTTTCAATATTACTTGGTGGAGTGCAATAGTTTTGCATGAAACCACAAAGTTTCTTGGGGGAACGCTATATTTTTGCAGAAGAACGCAAATGTTTTCTAAACGTACAAAGAGTTTCATGGGGGAACGCAATGCTTTTGTGAGAAAACTGAATTTTTTTGTCAGCGAACACAGAGATTCATGGGGGAAACTCAAATGTTTTGTCAGAGAATGCAAAGTTTCATGGCAGAACACAGAGTTTCATGGGGAATGCAACACTTTTGCAAGAAAGCGCAAATATTTTGTCAGAGAACACAAAGTTTAATGGGAGAATGCAATACTTTTGGGAGAAAATGGCGTATGTAGAACTTTATGTGCCAACGCAATACTTTTGACAGAAAACGCAAATGTTTTGTGAGCAAATGCAGAGTTTCATGGGGGAACGCAGAACTTTTCCGAGACAATGCGTATGCAGAGTTTCATGGGGAAAGCAATACTTATGTGAGAAAACGCAAATGTTTTGTGAGCGAATGCAGAGTTTCATTAGGGGAATGCAATGCTTTCGCGAAAAAAGCAAATGTTTTGCGAGTGAACACAGAGTTTCATGGGGGAACGCAAAACTTTTGCAAGAAAAACAGAGTATGCAGAGTTTTGCGAGAAAATGCAAATGTTTTGTCAGCGAACGGATTGTTCCATGGGGGAACGCAATACTTTTTAGAAAATGGGGTATGCAGAGTTTCATGGGAAATGTAGTACTTCTGCAAGAAGACACAAATATTTTGTGAGTGAAAGTTTCATTGGGGAACACAATGTTTTTGTGAGAAAATGGCGTATGCAGAGTTCCATGGGGGAATGCAATATTTTTACAATAGAATGCAAAGTTTCTTGGAGGAAAACAGATGTTTTGTCATCGAACGCAAAGATTGTCTGGAGAATGCAATACTCTTGTGAGAGCGGGGCAATGCAATACTTTTGTGTTTGAACTTGCATGTTTTGCAAGCAAATACAGAGTTTCTCTGGGCAATGCAATAATTTTGTGAGAGAATGCAATTTCTTGGAGGAATGCAAAAGTTTTACGAGAGAACACAAAGTTTCTCAGGGCACGTTTTGTGAGAGAATGCAAATATACAGTTTTGAAATACAATTTTTTTTCACTACATCTCATATTTTTTCCATCACAATGTTCGTTTAGGGGCTCCGCAATAACCTGTTCACATCTTTAAATTGATCTTAAATAGAAAAGTTTCTGTGACTCCAAAAAAGTAATGAGTCACAAGGGTTCACAGGAGTTTATTGTGAACTGTTTCAGCGCACCAACCAGAAGTAAATGATCTGCTGGTTTTGTGTTCCTCAATGCACCAGTCTTCCTGTGACTAAACACATAACAGACCCTCAGCCATCGTGTCACGACGCTTTAATGCGTCTCTGGAGGTTGACGGATGAACTGTGAGCTTTTTCTCACAGCAGGCCGAGGTGAGATAAAAGGAAACGTAGCGCTGTGAAGACCATACCTCTCATGACATCACCGTTAAACGCTTCCCGACCTCCGCAGCTGCTGAGCGAGACACACCCTCACGCTTCCTGCATGAACCATCTCAACAATTCACATCATTTACCCTGGGAAAAACGCCTCGCTGCCAGCCACGACTTTCCATGCAGTGCCGACAAAAACTGAGAAACCCCCTTGTTATTTTGTGGTCGCAAAAGCCTAATAAAATGACCTTCGATTTCATTTTAATAGTGCGTCCCAACCCAGATCAGAGTGAACACTGATGTAAGCTCGTAAAGAGATCGTGGGCGGCTGTAATATTAGATGTTTCATTCAGAGCTACTGTTTATAGGCCATAAGCAGTCCATATAACCTTGTTATATTTCAACCCCGTCATCATTTGCTGGTAATTTCAGTGACGTTCTAAACAAAAGCCATCTGCTTTTAGAAAATAAAAGATGTAGTGCCAGACTTGGCTCTATGCGTTAAGTGTTGATTGAAGCTTGCAGCTTGCTCTAGGCGATTCTTTTCAATGACTGTCTTGGCTCGAAAAACTGTTTGGATGAGTCATTTTGTGAATCACAAAAGAATTATTAATTCTAGCTGATTCTTTTCAAATAAAAGGTTAAATAGGTTCCCAAAGTGGTCTGAAAGACTTGTTTTTATAGTTACAGAAGTATCGCTCGTTCTAGTCAATTCTTTTCAATGACTCTCTTGGTTCGAAAAGCGGTTTGGATGACTCATTTCGTGAATCACACAAGAATTACTCATTCAAGGCGATTCTTTAAAAAAAAAAAATAGGTCAAATCGGATCGCAAAGTGGTCTGAATTACTTGTTTGCAAAGAATTGTTCATTCCAATCAATTCTTTTCAAAGAAAAGCTCAAATAGGTTTACAAAGTGGTATGAAAGACTCGTTTTCAAAGTTGCAGAAAAATCACTCATTCTAGTCGATTCTTTTCAATGACTCTCTTGGTTTGAAAAGTCGATTCTTTTCAAAGAAAAGATCAAATAGGTTCACAAAGTGGTCTGAAAGACTCGTTTTCAGAGTTGCATAAGAGTCGCTCTTCTAGTCAATTCTTTTCAGTGACTTTCTTGAAAAATTCTTTTCATTCACTGAATCGTTCATTCAGAGAATGAAATTTAAGAATCATTCATTGATTCAAGAATCATTCATTCTAGCCGATTCTTTTCATTCGCTGAATCATTCATTCAGAGAATGAAATTCAAGAATCACTCATTCATTTAAGAATCATTCATTCAATCAAGAATCATTCATTCTAGCCGACTCTTGTCAGTGACTCTCTTGGTTCGAAAAATGGGTTGAATGACTAATTTCATGAATCACAAACGTGATTTTCTAGCCGATTCTTTTAATTCGCCGGATCATTCATTCAGCAAATGAAATTCAAGAATCATTCATTCATTCAAAAATCATTCATTCATTAAAAAATCATTCATTCTTGTCATCGCTCGTTCTAGCCGATTCTTTTCAATGACTCTCTTGGGTTGAAAAGCGGTTTATATGACTCATTCTGTGAATCACAAAAGAATCATTCATTCTACCCGATTATTTTCAAAGCAAAGGTCAAATCGATTCACAAGGCTTTGACTTTTCTTATTAAATTTTTGAATTTAATCGTCGTTATGCAACAGTTGCTGCCGACTTGAACTGAACCTGGATTTTTCCCTCAAGGCTCGTAATTTTTCTAGCCTATAAACAGCCTCTTCTTTGGACATTGGCCCTTTTGGTGAACTACACACAAGTTCATATTGTAGCAGTGTGTGTGCTTGGCAACTCTGACAAGTTTGGATTGTTCTTTGTTTTCCCATTTCAAATTTATATGAGCAGATGAGTGTGTGTGTGTGTCCTGAGACTCATTGATACCCGTGCTGATGTCATAGTGTTTTCCTGAATCCCAGCTCTGAGATCATTGTCCAGAGAGGTTGTTCAAAGGTCAGCCGATCTCACACGACAAGAAACTGCACAATCCGATGTGAGGGCAATTGACACTGACGGTGGACCGCTTCCTTTGGGATTTCATCAAACTGTTTTAATATCTGATCTTTTTGTTTGAACAGCCGCTATAGTACACTGTAAACGAAAGAGATGTTTACAAGCAAATACAGAGAAATTAAAAATATATTTTACAGTTAAAATTGTAAGGATTGGAATCGGTCAAATCAGTTCGCAAAACTGTCTGAATGACTCGTTTTGTAAAATTGCAGAAGAACAGAAAGTTCAAAAGAACGGCATTTATTAGAAACAGAAATCTTTTGTAACATTATAAATGTCTTAATGCATCATTCCTGAATAAAAGTACTCATTTTTTTCTAACTTTTGAGTGGTTGCATTCACTTTCACTCAGACCGCCACAAGTGAATGAACTACTTCCAGCGCATTAGTTTTCTCACATGGATTTCAATCAAACGTTGCACTGCGGTTTCCCGTGCGGGAGGCTTGACGTCTTTCCTCCTCTGTGGCATTGTGGGATATGGCTGTCTGAGGCAGATGGACGCAGATCTGCAAGAGCTCTTGATGAGGAAAGTTAAACAAAGGCTCACTGGCCTGAGCTCTGCACTCCTGGGTTTAATTAGGAAGTGTGTGTGCGTGCGTGTGTGCGTGAGTGCTTGTGTGTGTTTGAGGGTGGGGGTATTGCAGCAATGGGCGAGCGGGGTAAAAAGTACACGCAGATCGATCAGCGAGAGCCAAAGCTCTGCGTCACAGCGGACGGTCCGTGGTTATCGCTCACTCACTCGCTTGCTGCCGATTGTTTGGCCTCGCGGGAATCGCCCTGCTCAACGCGGAGACAGAATTGATGGAAATCATTCAAAAACAAAAAGCCATTGTTTCAAAAGAGCCTTACCACCTTCCAGCTCAGCACACAATGCGTCTCCATAAACACACACACACACATGCACAGGGAAACTTGCTAAGAATGTTTCACTAATGCTTTATTTACCTTATTTTTAACGTAATCGCTCTACGTTGTAATTTAAATATGCTAGTTTTCAGGTATCATTCACTTACAGTTATTTTAGCTGTACAAAAACAGTCTGTTATGCTGCTTGATATTGTAAACATGTTTTAATCGATTATCATACTCATAAACAGTGGGTTGTAGCATTATTAGTTGTAGGGTTGTTACTGCACTTGTTATGGACCTATACAGACTGATGATGCATTTTAACGGTCATTAGCATTGCAAATATTGCAAAGTTATTTATAATCTTCGTTTTTAAGAAATGTATGTGGGTCATTGACGTGTAAGGATTTTCAACAGGCCAATTTTAAAATACAAAAAAAAAAAAATATTTATTTTAAATTGTTCATTAAGAATGTTTTATACACAAATTCATATAAAAAATGATGAATTGGCCTTCATGTCAAATGTCATGTGGTGCGACCGTGATTTATATTAAAATTAATTTCCATAACATGCTTAACATTTTTTAGGTGTTCTCAGTTATTAAAGTGTTTAGAAACAAAGTATTCACATTTCGTTTTTGTAAATGATGATGATCTCATATTTTTGTTGTATAATTTTAGAGTTGCCTTCTCAAATGTAGTTAGCAGTATTATTTTTTCTGTAAATTGCATAAAACTAATGAAAATGTTTTAAAAATACAATTCAATTAAGCATACTGTAGCAGTGATTCATATTTCAACCACAGAAATTAAATATTTTATTTTTAATTTAATGCAGTTATTGCTATTATTGGTCGCACCACATGATAAACTTTTGCTCCAAATGACACAAAGTCCTTATATCATTAAAAATGTATTTAAAGAGACGTGTGAAGAGTGCAGCACATGGCATTAACTGCAGGCATTTGTTTAGCCCCAGTTATTTCTGAACTTTGCCCAATCTTGGCTGCTCAATTGACCCTTTGCTGGGAGTTTGATTAATAGGTGATTTGACCAATTATAATTATAAAGTCTGTCATTTTTGTCCAAGAAACAAACCAGACAGGAGAGTAGATTAACGTCTGTGGACTTGAACTTGGAAAACGTTGTGTACTGACGTCTTTTCACAGTTGAAACAAGATACCTTCTGATGTTCATTTATGATTATTTCATGCTATAACTAGTAAAGATGAAGAGATGATCGGTTCATGTGCCGCTTGAACTAAGGCGCTACAGCGATCTGTCAGGACACATTAAAGAGCCACACAGTACTTGTTGTTTGAATTTCTTAAAAAACAATTACAAAATTTGAACTCTTAAACGTTGTTTCATACCGAAAGTAAACTGCTCTGTTTTGTCTGTCAGTGTGTTGTCAGTGTTCTCTTTGCCCTGTAATGTATTTTTTACTGCACAAGGACATGATGTGTGGCTTAAAAGTGCCATGGTTTGTCGGATGTAGCAACAGTAACTAAGGGGGCAGGTCTTTGCGAAGGTTCGTGCTTAACTGCAGAGTCAAAATTAACATGCTGCCTATGGTCAGCGTTTTTTTTTTTTGGCAGTAGCATCTGGTAAAATACATTAAATTGTTATTAATAATTAAATAATAAATTACTAATAAATGCATAATTACGAAACTAAAATGACGTGCTCTAAATTATTATTTTCCTTGCATTTTTCTCATTTTGAACAAAGATTAAACATTAACCATCTGAAATGACCCAAACTGTATAAAAATCTATTCCGAATGGCACTAGAATAAAGAATTTTATGTATATAAACCATCAATCTAGGACATATATCTATAATAGAAAACACTACGGTGGTCGCACCATATGATATTTGGTTGCACCACATGATATCTCAAATTCAGTCAAAATTTACAAGCACAGAACTGGCCACCTAAACAAAACAAGCTAGAAAATAACTTAATATTCATTGTTTTTTTGAGGTCGTACCACATGATATCTACATGTGGTGACTACATACGAGCAATTAAAACGATTATTTTTTACTAGATTAGAAAGAGAGTTACAAACCTGCTTGATGCTTTCACGGATCCTTGGCAAATTGGTACATGATGTAAAGTCCTATCTTCGAATGGATTTCAACATAAAAAGTCCCAAAATGGTAGTTTCTTTATAGTCGTACCAATGCTGTCTCACGACCAATTCGTATGTATTTTATGAGGTGACTGGTCGCACCACATAATATTTCATAAAATGGACATCATTGGACATTGGAAGTTTGTTTGTATATTATGATGGAAAAATGAATACAAATGCTTTGCAAATTTATACAGGATTACAAAACACTTTGGAAACCATGCCAAATAGTGCAGAAAATAAATCTGAAAAAGTTTAGGGTAATTTCAAAGATGTTTCCTAAACGACAGTTATGGTCCAGCGGTCGCACCACATGATATTTTGACACTTTGAATAACAAAACTTTTTATTTTTATTCTAATTACAAAAACGTGTTTTTTTTTGTTGTTGGGTTTTTTTTAAAATTAAAATGAGTACATTAATGGAAGAGGTACTTCATATATATGCCATCTTTTTATGCATTTAAAACAATTTTTAACTGAAAAAAAAAAAAAATGCAATCGGATGTTGATATTCTTCTTGTTATATCCCTATAGCGACTAATGAACTGGAAGTCCCACCCATAGGCTTACTTATGCATTAAAGGGGTCATCAGATGCAAACTTCACTTTTACATGTTGTTGTTGTGTTGCTGGATATAATAATGAACGTAGTGGTCGTCATTTACTCCTGACATCTGAGCCGCTGAAGATGCAGTGGATTACATTTGTTTGTGAAGGGAATGTGCCTCCCGATCTACATATATCCATCTATGTTCGCGCAAATCATTCGTGATCCACCTACAGCAGAAGTGAGTATAAAGTGTTTTTTTATGAATCTCTGCAATCACCTTTCCTAACGTGCTAGTTAGCCAGTTTCACGGCTAATCGCGCTAAATGCGGCTAAAGTAAACAATCTCTCAGAGCAGCAGAGAGAAGAGAGGGGCGGGGCGAGCAGAGCTCATTTGCATTTAAAGGAACAATCCCTCAGAATAGGATGATTTTTGCAGAGCTGATTTTGACAAGGTAAAAAGGGTGTTGTTTTACACAACCATTGAGCATTTTTAGCCAAAGTATATTATAGACTTTTCATTAAGACCCTAAAGAATCATATCAACTTTTGAAAATGGGCATCCGATGACCCCTTTAAAGAATACGGTGAATTGAAGTTAACCCAACTATGATGACTTCCGCTGCTGAGAAATCCGGAAATGTGAAAAAAGTCCAGTCTTCTAGTGATTGATCTGTTGATTTAGACATCTCACATCTTCAGAAAAAATAAATTACTTCTGCTTTTCAAAAAAAAGGTGGATATGTGCTGTTTAGACCGGTATGTTGACAGAATTGATTATGCAGATTATGTAAGCTTATCTGTAAAAACACTGCCAAAAACTTAATGGCAATTGGATTATTTTTTGTGGGACATTTCTGCATGCTGGTTGTGTGTTTGCTAACAAGTTGCTACATAAGATGTCTATGGTTGATCGGCCATCCTTGCTTGTGCTAGTTGTAGTTCTTATTTAGAAACATACATTTAAATGCACACAATGGTGTCAAAATACACATTTGTGGTATGAATGGGTCATTTGAAAATGTAAAGATCTCTTTAATTAATGTATAAATGGAAAACCATTATTTGCATTACTGCATTTATTTGATCTAAAATACAGCAAAAACAGTAAATAATAAAAAAAAAATACTATTTAAAGTAACTGTTTTCTATTTGAATATATTTTAAAATGTAATTTATTCCTGTGATTTCAAAGCTGAATTTTTAGCATCATTACTCCTTTCACATGATCTTTTAAAGCATCCTTGCTTTTGATGTATTTTTGGATCAAATAAATGCAGGCTTGGTGAGCAGATGAGAATTCTTAAAAGAACATTAAAAATCTTACTGTTCAAAATCTTTTGACTGGTAGTGTACATTTCCAAAGACATGTTTCTAGATGAAGGTTGAGAAATCACTGTGTATTTATTGTGGTTTATGGCATTATTCTTGACTCTTGCAATAGTGTGCATTCACTCAACACTTGTGCTTATTTGTCATGCATATTTAAAAGTAATTGTCATGCTGTTGAGCACAAACATGCCTCCTTATGTTCTTCTCAGTTATGTTTCATTTAACTATCATTGTTGTTTCAGATGTTTCTCCTAAAACAAATGGTATCTTGGCAAATCTGAGCAGACTGAGAGTTTATTGACAGGATGCATGTGAGACTGGGCTCATTTTCCCTGGAGAAACATCTGAGAAGCAGGACGCATTTAGTCTGATGACTATCTTGCCAATATGATTGAGATATTAAGGAGCACTTTTGGTCACTTTTCTTTCCATCGGGTTTCACTCGATTTCTCAACTTTGAACCAGAGACACATGAAGCTCGGCCAGCTTTTTCTTTTGAAATGAAGATTGCTGTTGCAACATCGTAATTGCAATTCAGAGAGTTCAGAGCTCTGCGAAGTCAAAGGGCTCGAGTTTATTTTGAAGCCTATAATGAAAACCGCACTTTCTCTTATTCCTTCCTTCCTGCTCTTTGTCTTTCTGGCTTTTATTCACAATCAAAGAGAGGAAGAGAACTAGGGAGTCACCCTGAAAGAAGTGAAATGGATGACAGTCACTTCGCTCAGATCAGTGAGACGTGTTTTAATCAGCATTCATCCTGAATGTACACCGGTTCAATGTAACTGCCAGGAACCGTCTGGCACGGGAAGTACCGCAATCCCACGCTGAGATCTTCCATCCCTACAGCTACGACAGAGTTTTTAGAGCGTTAATTGGCCATCCTGTCTCTCGGAGAGACACTAAAGCAGATCTATTAGCTCTTAAAACGCCTCCCGTTCAGTTCTTTGCGTTTCGGACTCAGGTCAGGTTGTTTTTCTTGGAAGTGCGCTGAACTGAACCTTAGAAACAGCAGGAGTGATGCTTCGCTCTGTTAGAAACACAATACCGCAGGATGAATGATAATGTTTTAGTTTTTTGCCAACTTTTATGGACAAGCAGATGAATTCCCAGCTTCACATTGTCGTGTTTAAAGAGCAGAGCCGCTGTAGGGGGTTCAGCACAGTGTATTTCATTTGTGAATAAAAGCACTCTCTCTAAAGGTCTTTCTCACTGCATTTACTCCAGTTCACTCTGCTCTCATTTTACTGATGTCAAAGGTCAGACGAGAGCCCAAAGCAGAGACATATAAACGCTGATGGAAAACAGGATTCATATGCTGTTGTCATCAATGCTCAGATGTTTTAGTACTCAGGATTTGCTCTTTCATATCTCAGGTTACTTAATGGGGTTCGGCTTGTGAATTATCAATTACGTCTCAGATCTTGCTTCTAAAATTCATTAAATGACAATCACTGGTACATGCGCATTTAACCTTAGGTTAATGTAGTCCTGATTAATATTGTTCCATGTTTCCCCTTAGTTTGTCCTGTGTGTGTGTGATACGATCTGGGAAAACCCGTCGTATGTCGCGCTGGGACATTTTCAGGAAATTCGAAAAATAGGTCGAATGTCTTTTTTTTTTTTGTCAAAATTAGGTTTTCATTAAATTATTATTCTATACCATCTTGGCTATCATCTCTGAAAATATCTCGGTGAAATTCACTTTAGTGCAGAAAAATAGCGATTTATTGCAGCAAGTAGACATGACTGTGTCTTTCTCTTATGCTAAGAACACGCTGCTGAGGTGCTTTCCCTTACAGTTAACCTATCAAAATAAACCACGTAACATATTTAGTAAAGGCATATCAATTCACATTCTCCGCCAGTCCTGTGTAAACTACGGCACACAAAGTTATTTATTTATTTATTTTTTAATATCATGAGATGACTGAGCGCAGCAACGCCGTCTAAAGTACTGCAGCTGCTGCACTTTACCGATCTCACTCGTCTCAATCTGCTCAATCTTGGTGATGTCAGTGCCCTAAACGAAATTATAACGTACTATTTCACATCTAGAGATGAAGGACCAGATGATGAAGTTACTAAAGAGGAGGAGTCCGATGACAGTCTGTTTTATGCACAAGTGCGCCAACAGATGCGCTGCACTCGCTTTTACTACAAGGTAGGCTGTAATGATGCAGTATAGCGCTCCTAACTTGACAGACAGCTCTCGTTAAACCCGTAAAGTGAAAGTGAAAGTTGTCTCACTTTAAAGCCATTTTTCTCAAAATTCCATTCCTGAAAATCGTTGGAAAAGGCTTGCTCTACCAACTCAAAACACCCTGGCAACTGCTAGCAATGATCTGCCCAGTCAGAACACCATAGCAACACCCTGGCAACCGCATAGCAATGCTCTGCTCATTCAGAACACCATAGCAACACCCTAGCAATCGCACAGCATTGCTCTACCATCTGATAAAACAACAGCAACACCCTAGAAACTGCGTAGCATTGATTTACCAACTCAGCGTGCCATAGCAACACCCTGGCAACTGCCCAAAACACCCTAGAAACCACACAGCAATGTTCCACTCAGAAACAGCAACACCCGACAACCGCATATCAATGCTCTATCAACTCAGAACACCATAGCAACACCCTGGCAATTGTATAGCAATGCTTTGCCCACTTAGAACACCATAGCAACACCCTGGCAACCGCATAGCAATGCTCTACCAACACAAACCACCATAGCAACACCCTGGAAACCACATAGCAATGCTCTACCAACACAAACCACCATAGCAACACCCTGGAAACCACATAGCAATGCTCTGCCCACTTAATACACCATAGCAAAACCCTGGCAACCGCACAGCAATGCTCTACCAACTCAAAACACCATAGCAACACCCTGGCAACCGCATGGCAATGCTCTATCATCTCATAAAACAATAGCAGCACCCTAGCAACTGCCCAAAACACCCTAGAAACTACACAGCAATGCTCTTCTCGCTCAGAAATAGCAACACCCCGACAACCGCATATCAATGTTCTACCAATTCAGAACACCATAGCAACACCTTGGCAAATGCCCAAACAGCCTAGCAACCCCACAGCAATGCTGTACCCACTCAGAACACCACAGCAACACCCTGACAACACATAGCAATGCTCTACCAACTCAGCGTGCCATAGCAACACCCTGGCAACTGCCCAAAACACCCTAGAAACCACACAGCAATGTTCCACTCAGAAACAGCAACACCCGACAACCGCATATCAATGCTCTATCAACTCAGAACACCATAGCAACACCCTGGCAACTGTATAGCAATGCTTTGCCCACTTAGAACACCATAGCAACACCCTGGCAACCGCATAGCAATGCTCTACCAACACAAACCACCATAGCAACACTCTGGAAACCACATAGCAATGTTCTACCAACTCAAAACACCATAGCACCACCCTGACAACCGCATAGCAATGCTCTACCAACTCAGAGCGCCATAGCAACACCCTGGTAACTGCTCAGAACACCCTTGCAACCACATAGCAATGCCTTTGCCACTAAGAACACGATAGCAACACCGTGGCAACTGCCCAGAACACCCTAGCAACAACATATCAATGCCTTTCCCACTCAGAATACCCTGGCAACTACATAGCAATGCTCTAACAACACAGAACACCATAGCAACACCCTGGCAACTGCATAACAATGCTCTGCCATCTCATAAAACCATAGCAACATCCTAGCAACTGGATGAACTGATTTACCAACTCAGAGTGCCATACCAACACCCTGGCAACTGCCCAGAACACCGTAGTAACCACATAGCAATGTCTTTCCCACTCAGAACACCGTAGAAACACCCTGGCAACTGCATAGCAATACTCTACCAACTCAGAACACCGTAGCATCACCCTGGCAACCACACAGCAATGCTCTACCAACTCAGAACACCATAGCAACACCTGGCAACTGCATAGCAATACTCTACCAACTCAGAACATCATAGCATCACCCTGGCAACCGCACAGCAATACTCTACCAACTCAGAACACCATAGCAACACCCTGGCAACCGCATAGCAATACTCTACCAACTCAGAACATCATAGCATCACCCAGGCAACTGCCCAGAACACACTAGGAACTTTTTGAACTTTTGTTTTATGGAAGAGCTCTGTAAATAATTCTTTAAAATGTTTATTTAATTTAGTTCCTCTAAAAAAATCTCTCTCTCTCTGGGGTTACAAGTAAATTGCTCAGTAAATCGCTACCGTTTATTGTTTGCTGGCAGCGGTGAGCTTATTTGATATGCTGACTTTTCACGGTCAGGTGAAGAAACGGCTGAAGGAAGTGATGTCGTGGAATGCCCATCCATATCAGAAAGAGCTGAGGCACAAACCCTAAGCCACCCCTCATCCTGGCCCCGGATTTTCGTCCTCGGGGTCACAGCAGTGATATTTCACAGAAAGAGAGAGAGATCTTGGCTTGTGTTCAGGAACCCCCTGCTGCTGCTATGAGCATGAGTCAGTTAATCAAATTAAACACAAAGACAGGGAGATGCTAGAGTTAAACCACATGTTTGCCTCAGCCTTTTGTTTATTAAATGCCTTGAGGGTTTGGCTACAGTACATGAGGACAAAGCAGAATTTAAAAACACTTTACCAATATATCATTCTTTGATTTACATTCACAAATAATCAGCTTGAATGGTTGTGGCTAGTCGAAATCATAATTGTTTTCTTTTCTTTCTTTTTTTTTATTTGCAATTACCTTTTTTTAATTTTTATTTTAGTGGAAGAAAGAAGCTTCCATAGAAAAAAACTAAAATATGACTATTAGAATAAAAACTCTGCTAACTCTATAAACTCTTGCACTTGGAAGTACTAAATGTCCAAAACTTAAAAATCAAATGAAAAATAAAAAATAAAGCTAACTGATATATAAATTAGCTTAATGTATAAGCATGTCAAAATTACTAAAACTTAGATTAAAATGAAACTAAAAATTATAACAACAAAAACCATCTTGAAATTGTAATAAATAACAGTATGTAAACAATAGTAAAGTAAAACTGGTCTCATTTGTGTCTATTTTAATTTCACCAGAGAACTTTCCAGAGCTTCTGTACTGTAGTGTGGCCGTGGAGAGAAGAAGACATCTTACTGGGCGTCAAATATCTGATCTATGTGTCAGGTGTCAGGTCGTCTCTCCTGTCCGCTGTGTGTCCACTCGGTTGTGAGGGACGTTGGCCATCGAATCTGACGAAGTGTGTTGTGGATGCTCCTCTGACGCAAACAAACCGTTGAGTTGTAGTGTCTGGTGTCAGGGAAACGCATAGCAACGCAAATGCTGCCTATAAATACATCTCTAACTCCAGCTATTTTAAACCGTCATGTCGAAGCGATCAGTTCAAGGCCACAAGATCACCTATAGAGAATGAATATTGCGCTCATGGAGTCAGGGGAACTACAGCTGTACTGCTTTAATGGATCATTGGTTTGTGGTTTTGGACACAAATAGAACATTTTTGGTTTACCGTTCAAAACAGAAACACAAACTCAGTGTTTCATATTCAGTAAACTACATGTGCAACTGTTTTCCATGTTTTACATTTTGCTTGCTCATACAAAATTTGCTGACATGATGCTGAAGTGTTGTTGGTGGTTGCAGAGGTGTTGCTACCACCTACAACACTTGTGTTCTGAGTGGGAAGAGCATTGCTGTGTGGTTTCTAGGGCATTCTGGGCAGTTGCCAGGGAGTTGCTATTGCATTCTGAGTTGGTAGAGCACTGATATGTGTTTCCTAGTGTTTTCTGGGCAATTGCTAGGGTGTTGCTATGGCACTCTGACTTGGCAGAGCATTGCTATGCAGTTGCCAGGGTGTTGCTATGGTGTTCTGAGTGGATAGAGCATTGCTGTGTGGTTGCTAGGGTGTTCTTGACAGTTTCCATGGCATTGCTGTGGTGTCCTGAGTTGGAAGATCATTGTTATGTAGTTGCTATGGTGTTCTGGGTTGTTGTCAAGGTATTGCTACAATATTCTGAGGTGGTAGAACATTGATATGCAGTTTCTAGGGTGTTTTAGGCAGTTGCCAAGGTGTTGCTATGTATTTCTGAGTTGGTAGAGCATTGATATGCAGTTGCTAGGGTGATTCAATGGTGTTCTGAGTGGGAAAGGCATTTCTATGTAGTTGCTATGGTGTTCTGGGTTGTTGTCAAGGTGTTGCTACAATATTCTGAGGTGGCAGAACATTGATATGCAGTTTCTAGGGTGTTTTGCCAAGTTGCTAAGGTGTTGCTATGTATTTCTGAGTTGGTAGAGCATTAATATGCAGTTGCCAGGGTGTTGCTATGGTGTTCTGAGTGGGCAAATCATTGCTAGCGGTTGCCAGGGTGTTGCTATGGTTTTCTGAGTCCGTAGAGCATTGTTATGCAGTTGCTAAGGTGTTGCTATGGTGTTCTGAGTTGGTAGAACATTGATATGTGGTTGGCAGGGTGTTGCTATGATGTTCTCAGTTGGTTGAACATTTATATGTGGTTGCCAGGGTGTTGCTATGGTGTTCTGAGTGGTAAGAGCATTACTATGTGGTTGCTAAGGTATACTGGGTAGTTGCCATGGTGTTGCTATGGTGTTCTGAGTTGGTAGAGCATTGCTATGCGATTGCTAGGGTGTTGCTATGGTGTTCTGAGCGGGAAAGGCATTGCTATGCTGTTGCTAGGGTGTTATGGGCAGTTGTCAGGGTGTTGCTACGGTGTTCTGAGTTGGTAGAACATTGATATGTGGTTGCCAGGGTGTTGCTATGGTGTTCTGAGTGGTAAGAGCATTGCTATGTGGTTGCTAAGGTGTACTGGGTAGTTTCCAGGGTGTTGCTATGGCGTTCTGAGTTGGCAGAGCATTGCTATGCGATTGCAAGGGTGCTGCTATGGTGTTCTGAGTGGGAAAGGCATTGCTATGCTGTTGCTAGGGTGTTCAGGGTAGTTGTCAGGATGTTACTTTGATGTTTCTAATGTGTTCTAAGTGGTTATGAGAGAGCATTGCTATGTGGTTGTTAGGGTATTTAAATTGTTGCCAGGGTTTTTCTTCGCTGTTTGTATGGTGCATTACTGTAAATGACTTTTAGTGTATATTAAGGGCTGAGAACCAACTTTACAACTTTTCTCACCCCTCCATATATACACACTTAGATTTTTTGCCTGTATAATAAATAGTAGTAATAATGTCTCACACGCTCAATCTCGCTCCATCTTAAGTCATTTAAAAATCTCACCCACAAATGCGGTGTAGTTTAGAACCATCCGATCGCATTCACATGCACACAATGTGTAATGCGGACGTGGAGCACAGCAAAACTCATTGTAATAGAAAGAAACATTTCCTTCCATTCAACACTGAAAGTTTTAATCGCAGCATCTCACATGAGAAAGCGCTTTACGTTCAGCTGGCGTCTTTCGACCAAACCCAAACCGACTTCAAACAAACAGCATGAGTGAATGGAGAAATAATTAAAGCCAGTCTGCTCTAAAACAGCTGCAGACGTGAAATGACTCAAACGCGACTCATCCAGTCACAAAGCATGACAGTTTGTTAAAATTCAGCTGTTAAATAGTTTATCATATTAAAAAATTCAGCTATAACTCAACTTTAATTGCTATTTAGTTCTGTAGTTTATAATTGAATTTCAAATCATTTTTGAATTCATTGATTAAAAAAAACATTTTAGTTTCACAGGAGTTTATTAAAAATAGTTCTGTCAACATCTAACAGATATAACATTTCCACAGACATAACTGAAGAAATGACGATTACAATCATTGATCTGAAACTGAATTGTTAAGACTTATTTTCATTCTCTCATCAAAAAATAAGCACCTGAAATCAATAATTCACAATTTGTATGATTAAATACACAAAAATCACATAATACGGTCATCTTCACATGACATGTTACTTCACATAAAGTCATAAATCGCCGCTCAAGTAAGAGCGTGCTTGTCTGTCCTCATAGTCTGAAATATAAAACAAATTTAATAAAAGAACATAATAACATTTGGTTTTCCAGCCCATTGTTGTTTATGTATCATAATACTAGTGATATAAGTACCGTACGTCCACGAAAGCGTCACATAAAGTATCTGGGTGTCAGAAAAACGCTCTCAATGAAGAAGAAATCATTGTTCTTCATTTCCTCATTTTCCTCCCTTTCCTTTATGTCTCAAAGCGAGTCTTTCCATTAATCCACCCGGACAGGAAGCAGCCGTGGATTAATATGGCACTTCCCGTCTCTGGGTTTGCACAGCGGTTACTTGTCTTAATTTTGATGCGTTCGCCTTGGCTCGCGTCCCAGCTAACCGAACGGCCCTGCCTGACGGGCAAAAGAGAAAAAGAAAACAAAGAGAAAGAAAGAAAGAATGTGCTTACGAACCACATTAAAGGATGGCTAGCACTGCGGCCCATCAGAAACTACCAGAGTTTATGGTTAAGGATGTTAAAATGAGCGCAACCTGCAAAAAAAAGATTTTTTACTCAGTATTTTTTGTCTTGTTTTCCATTACAGATTTGTAAACATTATTAAATCAAAGATATTAAAGGGATAGTTCATCCCAAAATAAAAAAAAAAAAATTATGTCATCACAAACTTACTTTATGCTGCAGAATGTAAAAGAAGACATTTTGAAGAATTTAAAGTTTCTGTTCCCATTGAATTCTATTATATAAACAACAACAACAAAAACAATAGAAGTCAATGGGAACTGAAAATAAAAATTCTGAAAATCGAAAACTCTGAATATTCAAAATATTTTTGGGAAAAAAAAAATCCAAACAGTTATTGGTTCCCATTGACTTTCATTGTGTGTACAAAAATACATTGGAAGTCAATGGGAACCAAAATGGAAAATTCTGAAAACTCTGAAAATTCCAAACAGTTTAGGTTCCCATTGATTTTCATTGTTTGGACAAAAATATAATGAAAGTCACCGGGAAACAAAATGGACAATTCTGTAAGCTCTGAAAATTAAAAAAAAAAAAAAAAGAAATTCCAAACAGTTTTGGTTCCCATTGACTTCCATTGTAAGGACAAAAAATACAATTAAATTATTTCTTTAAAATATCTTCTCATTTGTTCCACAGAAGAAAGAAATGCTTTAAGGTTTGGGATGACATAAAATGACAGAATTTTCATTTTGTTTTCTGAAAAATGTAACAAAATAAAGTGAGTTTATGCTTAAAACAAGAGAAAAATATCCAACCTTGGGGTAATCATTCTTGTGTTTTAAGCATACACTTTAACAGCCAAAAATACTTAACAAAAACAAAAAAAAACTTTTTTTGCAGAGCTGGATTTCAGTGTTCTGAGCAATTGTCAGAGTGTCAGTGTGGTTCTAAGTGCATTCTGGGTGGTTGCCATGATACTGCTTTGTACTGTTTTGAGTGTTTTTCTGTGTTGCCAGGTTGGTTGCATGACAAATCACACACTGTAGTGTCAGCGATCTAAACAAACCTAACCAGTAATAGTGATGCTTAAGCGAGGAAAACATGAGACTTGAGAGTAGTTTTAAACAGATGATTTTTTTTGCAGTGCAGCTGTGTCTCAACATCTGGACGTGTGCAGCTGCAAGTCTGTCTCGATTAACTGTCCCGACGCTTATTCTGAGAGCCATTCGTGAGATACCGTCATTCGGTTTTGTCTGAGAGCATTTGGTTTGTCCGACCCGAGTCTGCCGCACATGTCCTGAAAAGTGAAGCCAAAACATTTTGACTGCCTCCGGTGGCTGGTGGAAGTATAGGTCATAAACCCAACTTGTCCATATAAACCATTGGGACATGAGCCAAACTAAAGCATCAAATAACACTTCAAATACATTTTTTCCCAAAGACAGTTTCCATCTTTTTGGACAGTTATTATGATGTACACTGATGTATGTTCAAGTGTTCGTTTCCTTGATAAGTTTGTTTTTGGTTATTTGATGCTGTAAAAACTGGGTGTGGCGTCATGATCCTGTGTTTGCAAAAGGGTCTGCAAGAGTTTGGGCGGGACGTTGATACCTTGGCTCCAGCTCGTGATACTACACAGACTCTGACTCCAAATGACGTCATTGGTGCAATATGACAGCGGCCATAGCTGACGTCGGGCTCAGTGCGAAGTAGCAAGTCTGTCCGTTCGCGGGTCCCTCAGTCCTTTCGCTGCAGGGCCCAGTGTGACCACAACAGTTGCACCACCTTAAGGACAGGCCTGCATTTTGGCATCACTTTTCTACAGTGGAAAAAAGCAGAGATGAGTCGTCCATCTTTTTTTACAGTCTACTGTCCGAACTGAGGCGAAACTTGTAGACGTTGTTCCAAACGTGACACTTTTATGTCGTGAAGGTTTCGGAGTTCGTGCTTGTGTCGAATCAGGCGAAGATGCTTCTCTGATAGACCATCAGAGCTATCTGACTCTCTTGTCTTCGCTCTTTCTTTCGCCATCGCCCTCTGGTGGCTGGTGGTGGTATAGGTCATAAACCCCACCCTCTCCATGTAAACAAATGAAATGCGAGCCAAATCAAGCCAATCAAATTACACTTCAAATAAATTTTCTCAAAGATGGTTTCCGTCCTTTCACTCTAATGCATGTGTAAGTGTACGGTTTTCTGAAACAGGGGTGCTCAAACTTGGTCCTGGAGGGCCGGTGTCCAGAGTTTAGCCCCAACTTGCCTGAACACACCTTTCAGGAAGTTTTTAGTATGCCTGGTAAGAGCTTAATTAGCTGGCTCAGGTGTGTCTAATTGGGGTTAAAGCTAAACTCTGCAGGACACCGGCCCTCCAGGAACGAGTTTGGGTAACCCTGTTATAAAAGGTTTGTTTTAAGTTACTTATTCGATGCTATAAAAGAGGTGTCTGTTGTCACCCCTGAGGCAAAACATCTGGACGTTGTTCCAAACATGATGCTTTGACTTGTTCGTCGTGAAGATTTGGGAGTTCATGCTTGTGTTAAATCAGGCTTTGCTGATGGACTATCAGTGCTGTCTGATTCGCTTGTCTTTTCTCTTTCCTTCTCGATCTTCCCCTGTTGGCTGTCTGCGGCATAGGTCATTTGGTTTTCTAATAAGTTAAGGTTGTGGCATCATGATTATGTGCTTGCCATTGGCTCCAGCTGATGATTGCTACTGCACAAACTCAGGCTCCAAATGACGCCACTGGCGCATGATGACAGCGGGATATTTTGGCTTCACTTTTTTACAGTGGAAGGAAGTGGAGACGAGTCATCCATCTTTTTTACAGTCTATGATCTGACCTGAGGCAAAACATCTGGACATTGTCCCAAATCTGACCCTTTGGTCGTCCCCTGGGGCAGGGTTTCTGACTAATTAATGGCGCAAATACCAGTAATTTGACGATCCTCCCATAAATCTCCTCCTACAAATGCATATTCAAAAATAACTGTCCATGGCTTTTCAGCGCTTATTCTTCACTGCGTTACTTTAGTAAATCCTGACAGTAATATTTTTATGCCAAAAGACGGTTTTCGCTGGCGCAAGCTGTTAGTAAATCTGGCCCCAAGTGTTCATTTTTCTGAAACATTTGCTTTTAGTTATTTTTTCGACGCAGTGCAAATGGGGTGTGGCGTCAATGACGTCATTGGTGCAATGGGACATTTGGCTTTATATTTCTACAGTGGAAGTAATTGGAGACGCATCGTCTTTTTTAGTCTATGGTTTGACCTGAGGCAAAGCATCTGGACATCGTCCTAAACGTGATGCATTGACTAGCTCATTGTAAAAGTTTTGAAGTTTGTGCTTGTGTTGAATCAGGCGAAGACGCTCCTCTGATAGGCCATCAGTGTCTATTGTTTCCTCCCTTTGTTTCTCCATCGCCCCCTGGTGGCAGTACAAGTCATAAACCCTGCCCTCTTTCCATGTAAACCAATGGGACGTGATCCAAAATCCTATTACACTTCAAATAAATTTTAAATAAATTAATCTTTTTAGGTAGTTCTTCTTACTTTGATGTATGTTCAAGTGTTCGAGTTTCTAAAAAGTTTGCTTTTATTTAGTTATACAAACAGGGTGCGACATCAATTAAATCATCGGCGCAAGATGACAACGGGACATTTTGGCTTCACGCGTCGTCCATCTTTTTTAGTCTATGGTCTGACCCCGCCCTTTCTCAATGTAAACCAATGGGACATGAGCCAAACTAAAAAAATCTAATTACACATCAAATAAATTTTTCCCAAAGACAGTTTCCATCTTTGTAGGTAGTTATCACTTTGATGATTTGTATGTTCAGATGTTAATTGTTCTAAAAAGTTTGCGTTTCGTTAGTTATTTGACGCCAATGACGCCATCGGCGCAAGATGATGACGGGACATTTTGGCTTCACTTTTTTACAATGAAAGAAAGCGGAAACGAGCCATCCTTTTTTACAGTCTATGGTCCAACCTGAGGCAAAAATCTGTACACTCTCCAAAATCGGACGCATTTATTCATTTGTTGTGAACGTTTTGGAGTTTGCACTTGTGTCAAACCAGGCGAAGATGCTTCTCTGATGGGCCATCAGTGCTCCTGACTTGCTTATCTCTGTCTTTATCCATTGCCCCCTGGTGGCTGGTGGCAGTGTAGGTCATAAACCCCACCCTTTCCAAGTAAACCAAAGAGACGTGACCCCAACTAAAAAATAAAATTACATTTATTAAAAAAAAAAAAAAAAACAATTCCCAAAGACACTTTGCATTTTTTTAGGTAGTTCTTATCACTCTGATGTATGTTCAAGTGTTCATTTTTATAAAAAAAGTTTGCTTTTAGATATTTATTGACGCTATACAAACAGGGTGTGGCGTCAATGACGATGACGACGGGACATTTTGGCTTCACTTTTCTACAATGGAAGGAAGCGGAAACAAGTCATCCATCTTTTTACAGTCTATGGTCCGACCTGAGGCAAAAATCTGTACACTGTCCCAAATCGGACGCATTAAAGGTTTTAGAGTTTGCGTTTGAGTCTCTTGTCTTCTCTCTTTTTTTATCCATCGCCCCTGGTGGCTGGCGGCAGTATAGGTCATAAACCCCACCCTCTCCATGTAAACCAATAAGATGTGAGCCGAACTAAAAAATTATACTTCAAATAAATTTTTCCCAAAGACAGTTTCCATCTTTGTAGGCAGTTCTTATCACTCTGATGTATGTTCAAGAGTTCATTTTTTGAAAAAGTTTGGTTTTCTTAGTTATTTGACGTCAGTGACGTCATCAACGCAAGATGAGAATGGGACATTTTGGCTTCACTTTTCTAAAATGAAAGGAATAGGAGATGTGTCATCCATCTTTTTTAGAGTTTGACCTAAGGCAAAACATCTGAACATTGTCTCAAATGTGATGCTTTGACTCATTTCTGAGTTCCCGCTCATGTCGAATCAGGCGAAGATGCTTCTCTGATGGGCCATCAGTGCTGTTTGACTCTCTCGTCTTCTCTCTTTCTTTCTCTCCATCCGCACTTTCCAGCAAACGGCACTCAGGGCGAGCAGCACCAGCCCAGCCGAGAGCAGCACCAGTCCGAAGTAAGATATGGTAGAGCCGTGTGAGTTGAAGCTGTACGCGACGGCAGTCACCACAATACCGGCGATCAGGACAACCACGCCAAATGGCACGGTGCAGCGGTAGCAGGACAGCTCGGCTCCACCGGTGGCCGCCGTCAGCTGCCCCTCGTTCACCAGCGGGATGGTGATGGTCAGTGGCTGTGGTTGAGGAGGCTCATTGTTGTTGGTTTTCTCTTGCAGGATTCGCTCAGGAGCTCCGGGGATCGTCATGGTGTCCTTCAACAGCTCGGTGGGCATCGCAGGGTCAAGGGCCAGCGTGTTTCGAGGCTTCAGCCGCAGTCTGTACTGTGCCGGGTTTACTGCGTCTCCTCACCGCTTCCACACCTAGAGGAAAAGCAAGGAGAGTTTATTCACAGAGCTTTACATAGGTATGATAAAGAGAAAAGGGGAGGCAATAATAAAACATTGCTATTTTCAAAACTATTTAAACGTCACCCAAAAATGAAAATCCTTTCATCATTTTCTCACCCTCAAGTTGTTCCAAACCTATATGAGCTTCTTTCTTCTGTTGAACACAAAAGAAGATATTTTGAAGAATGTGGTGGTAAACAGTTAACGGTACTTATTGAGTTCCATAGTATGGAATTTATATATTTATTTTTTTTTCACACTGTATGCAGAAACCCATCAAAATTTTGTTTCTAAGAAGCTGGTGGATTGTTTGGTAACTAAAACTGCAATAATTATTTACAATTAATAAATAATAATAACAAGAAAAAAGTTTAACTTAAATCTGATTACAGTTTATGAAATCAGATTATTTATTTATTTATTTATTTATTTATTAGTAATTCACCAAAATTTTGTTTTTAGGGAATAGTTCTAGGGACTATTAAAAATCAGTATAAAGAAGTATAAATATATTATAAAATAAAATATAATAAAATATAAATATCAGATAATTTAAAAGAAAAAAAAAAACCGAAATGTTGCCTTAGCATTTTCTAAATGTTCTTGCTTTAATTGAAAAGTTAAAATGACTAAAACTAAATCAGAAACAAACTTTAATTAAATAAAGTTATAAAGTTAATATATATATATAATATATATATATTATTTATATATCTTTTTTTTTTACTAAAAATTTACAATTAAAAAAAACAAAAAATAATAATAATAACAAGAAAAAGTTTAATTTAAATCAGATTAAATTTATAAAATCAGATTATTTATTTATTTATTTAATAAGAATAAGAATACTCTTAATACTCTTAATAAGAAACTCACCAGAATTTTGTTTCTAGGGAACAGTTCTATTAAAAATAGACTGTTAAAAATAAGTATAAAATAAAATAAAATAAAGTAAATAAAATATCAGATAAAAAAAAGAAAAGAAACTTGAAAAAACAGAAATGCTGCCTTAGCAATTTCTATTTCTGCTTGCTTTAGTTGAATAGCTAAAATGGCTAAAACTAAAACAGAAACAAATTTTAATTAAAGTTATATACAAAAATATATAAAAACTAAACATTTAAAATAAAAAAAAAGAAAAAGTTTAATTTAAATCTGATTAAAATGTGTAATATCATTATTTATTTATTTATTTATTTTGAAGAAACTCAAATTTTTGTTTCTAGGGAACAGTTCTAGGGGCTATTAAAATCAGTTTAAAGAAGTATAAATATAAAATAAATATCAGATGAAAAACTTAAAAGAAAAGAAACCTGAGAAAATAGAAATTCTGCCTTAGCAATTTCTAATTCTGCCTTAATTGAAGAGCTAAACTGACTAAAACTAAAACAGAAAAAGCTTTAATTAAAGAAGTTATAAAAAAAACACTGCCTCAGTGGTTGCCAGAGCACTGCATTTCAGTGTTAAGTATTAAGTTGCTAAGGAGTTGCTATGGTTGCTAGAGTGTTCTGGGTGGTTTGCAACTGCTATGGGTGTTTGTGTGTGTGTTGCTAGGCTGGTGTACCTGTTTGTTTGTTTATGGGATGCATGACGAGTTACAGACGGAAGATTAATACCAAATGTAAGTGCTAGCGATCTAAACTAACCTCTAACCTGATGTGTGAGAGGTAGTAATAATGAGTAAACACTAGCACTTCAGAGCTGTTTTGGTTTTTCAGATGGGAAGAGCCCCATGGATCCACTTTTGGAGCGCAGACGCAGGCTAAGCACCGTCTGAATGACGCAGAGAGAGCTGCCACATTCCCTGGAGAGCTCTCCGTATGACATTACAGACCGGCCCGTGAAACACGAGCGCCGTATAAATTAACAGCCATTTCTCAAGGGGCTTTTTCTTAAGAGCGTCAGCAGATCTGCCAAACGCCCGCGACTCCCTTCGCTCTGACCGATATGCGTTACAGCTGCACACTTTAGCCTGGATTTCAACCCTCATATGCTGTTTATATGCACTTCAATACTTTCCATTTAGATCTTCCGTGACCCAGTAAAGTGTAAACATATGATAAATAGGTCATGGTAACATGTTTTTGCACTGCTTTAACTCATCAAATCAATTTAACCAATTTAAACTTCATTTTTTTAAAGTTGTACAAGAATTAACTCGATTTTTAATATAATTTAAGTTAAAATTACATAGTCAGTGCAATTCTATTAAATTGCACATTAGTTTTTAGCCTAAACTCAACATGAAATTTTGAGAAATCTGTTATCCAGAGTAGAAATGTTGCTTCTTTATAGCAAAAACACATTCAAAAAGACAATAAACTCCAAACAGACTGGCAGATTCATTTATAAAGTCTGAAAATTGCATTTACTCATAATTTACAGCATTATTTTTTTTTTCAAGTTGAAATCTTTTTATAATCACTTCTCATAAAAATAGAAAAAGTCATAAAATATCAACATGACACTTTAATTCTGTAGTATGTTTTGTGTTCAGACAAAACATTAGGGTCAGTATTAGTTTAAATGCATTTATGCATTGAATATGACTTATATACTTCTTGCTTTATATTTATAATGCTATATAAGTAACTTTTTTATGTTAGAACTTTTGTTTTTAGTAACAAAATACATTTTTTATTATTTATTATCATTGCATTTACATTTAAACTGATTTTGTTGTCATTTGAAAAATGTCAGTGTTAGTTTAAATGCATTTGTGCATCGAATATGACGCGCATAATTATTGATTAATGTTTGTAATGCTATAGAAGTAGCTTTATATGTTCAAACTGTTGTTTTGGTCATGTAAAATACAGTTTTTATCAATATATTATCATTGCATTTACACTTAAACTGATTTTGTTGTCTTTTGAAAGACATCAATGTTAGTTTAAATGCATTTGTGCATTGAATATGACGTCTAATTATTGCTTTATGTTTGTAATGCTATAGAAGTAGCTTTATATGTTCAAACATTTGTTTTGGTCATTTAAAATACAGTTTTTATCATTACATTATCATTGCATTTACATTAGAATGTTTTTTTTTTGTTTTTTTTTGTTAAACAGTTCACTCTTGTTCACCAAGGGTACACTGAAAAATACGGTTTAGAAGCAATTTTCAATCAGAAATTGCTAGTAGATTTTACAAATAATTACAAAGAAATGTTATGCAATGCATGCAAGAACGCTGCAGAAGCATGCAACACCCTTACAGATGTAAAAAATTCACTGTTACTGATTTAAATCATAAATGTGAGTGCGAGATATTGATGCATGCTGAGTTTGGTGCGTGCATGAAGGTAATCTGAGAGCGGGGTCAAGTCATTCACCTCACACGTGTTTTCCATCCTGCCCTCCAAAGATCCTGTTTAGCCAGCTGAAGACGTGAAAGTCCCGCTATACTCCAAACTCAGTCCGCTGGTGAAGATCTCCAGTGAGAGACTGACTGTGTGTGTGTGTGAGAGTGAGTGAGCGGCTCTCATTCACTAGATGAGCGTCTTGTGTTTCTCCTCCTCCATGTGAACTAACACTGCTCCAGTCTGAAATCTGGGGGGAGGAGCGTAAACGGCAGGTTTGACCATCTCATGGAGTCTTTTATAAACTGTATCATCTGTCTTCATGATATATGCTGACGTTTGGTCATGAAATGAAGTTTATTGAGAGGAACTATATAATTCTGGTTGTATGTATGGGTAGAATACATTTTGGTTAAAGGAATAGTTTACTCAAAAATGAAAACTTACTCACCTTCACGAGTTTGTGTCTTCACGGGAACAAATTTGGGGAAATTACGTCACTTGCTCATCAGTGGATCCTCTGCAGTGAATGGGTGCCATCAGAATGAGAGTCCAAACAGCGTATTAAAAACATCACAATAATCCACAAGTAATCCACTCCAATCCAGTCCATCAGTTAACATAACGTGAAGTGAAAAGATGCATGCTTGTAAGTAACAAACCCATCATTAACACATTTTTAAACTTAAAACCGTTGATTACGGCCAAAATCCATAACAGCTTTCTCTATAGTGAAAAAGTAGTCTTGTCTGTGGATTACTTGTGGTTGGATGTTTTTATCAGCTGTTTGGACTCTCATTCTGACGGCAGGATTTTTCTCCATATAATTGACTTCATTGGTCCCCCGATTTTGAACTTCCAAAATGTAGTTTAAATGCAGCTTCAAAAGGCTCTAAACGATCCCAGCTGAGGAAGAAGGGTCTTATGTAGCAAAACGATCGCTCATTTTTTTCGAAAAATAAAAATTTGTATACATTTTAAGCACAAAAGCTCGTGTAGCACAGGCTCCGACGCTACGTACTATTGAATCATGTCGAAAGGTCAAACTACAGACCCAGTGTTTACAAAGCGAACGCACAAAGACTAAGAAAGTGCAAGTAAGTCAAACGCCGTTTACAAACAAAAAGGTACAACGATGTTGGACGATTCTGAAGTTGTAGAAGAAAATAAGATGGAGTTTTTCGCCATTCTCTACCGTTTTTAGCGGGAGTACACAGACAATGAACTTAGACGTGATTTGTAGTAGTGATGAGAAGTTCGGATCACACTACAAACAAGACAAACTATAATGCTGTAAGAAACAGAAAAGATTAATTCATTGGTTACCTGGGTCTTTAGTCTATGATTAGCTCACCTCACCTCTTATCTGACAAGTCTTCAGGTTCGAGTCGTTCGTTCATCACGTGACAGCCCCATAAGATGAACAAACGACTCGAAAAACCGGAAGACTTGAAACAGGTGAACTAATTCCAGTACAGAACCTAACAGGATGTTGCGCATGCGTGACTGAACAAATCACTCCCCGAGACGACTCGTTCTTCCCGAGTCACATTAAAGATTCATTCAAAATGAACGAATCGTTCAAGAACGACCCGTCACTAATTCGTAGCATCGTGGACGCGCATCCCAGAGCCTGTGCTACACGAGCTTTTGTGCTTAAAAAGTATACAAATTTTTATTTTTCGAAAAAAATTGACCGATCGTTTTGCTAGAGCCCTTTGAAGCTGCATTTAAACTACATTTTGGAAGCTCAAAATCGGGGGACCATTTAAGTCCATTATATGGAGGAAAATCGTGAAATGTTTTCCTCAAAAACCATAATTTCTTTATGACTAAAGACAGAAAGACATGAACATCTTGGATGACAAGGGGATGAGTAAATTATTTGTAAATTATTGTTCTGGAAGTGGACTTCTTTAAGTTGCACGGGGAATGTTTGTAGCAATAGCCAAGAATACATTGTATGGGTCAAAATTATCGATTTTTCTTTTATGCCAGAAATCATTAGGATATTAAGTAAAGATCATGTTCCATGAAGATATTTTGTAAATTTCCTACCGTAAATATATCAAAACATAATTCTGGATTAGTTATATGCATTGCTAAGAACTTGGACAACTTTAAAGGCAATTTTCGATTTTTTAGGATTTTTTATGCACCCTTAGATTGCACATTTTCAAATAGTTGTATCTCAGCCAAATATTGTCCTATCATACCAAACCATACATCAATGGAAATCTTATTTATTGATGATGTATAAATCTCAATTTCAAACAATTTTTCCCTTAAGACTGGCTTTGTGGTCCAGGGTCACATATAGTATAACATTATCACAAATAAGTATACTGAATTTGTTTCCCTGAAAATCCAAAGGATTAAGTGCTTAAAATTAGTTTTAAAATAGTAATTTGTACTTTACTGTATTTTTATTTGCATGTCTTCCTTTGAAAAAGTATCCCAAAATGAAGATGGTTGATGATATGCATGTTTAGTTCTGGGTTTAGTGCATTAAAATCAACATAATGCAATAAATACATTTCACACTTTTACAAACATAGCCTAATAACCAACATTTTTTTTAACCAACACTAATAACCATGCATTGTAAGGTATACATTTATTTAAGAATACATTATAGAATTTTATGGGTCTGGCTTCCAGTCTCATCATGTCCAGCTATTTTCATCTGTACAAAAAAGCATGCTTTGCTGCTTGATATTGCAAATTGGTGTCTTACTATATATTTTAATGTATTATCTTAATTATGAACACACTGGTTTGTAGTGCAAAGAGTTTTACTGTATACTGCACGTTGTTATTCTTCTCATTATTTCCCTATAGCAGCTAATGAGCCGAAAGTCTCTCCCATAGGCTTACTTTCGCATTGAAGAATAAGGTGGATAAATGCACATGCAATATTTATTCACATATCTGACATGATAGCTACAGTACAAACTCTCAGTCACTCTGTGATTGTGTGCTTGTGGATATCTGAATATATTTGAATGTGTTTGTGATTTGCCTTCTGCTCTTAAACACGTACATGTGAGACTCGAGCATCCAGCGCATTTTCCTTCTTCTTCTTTATTCTTGTAATGCGATACAGGGTGTTGTCTACAGCCTTCCTTCCCGGAGGAAATCTTTCCTCAAATGCACCACAGAGTGACGGTCATCGCTGCGATCTTTGTGACTGACAGCAAACCCATGAGAGATTCGTCATTTGGCTCCAAGTTCTGCAGCATTGAAAGAAAAGATTGAGTTCATGCAGGTCTCGCCAAACTGTTTTTTTACAAACACTCTTAAACACAAGACAGTTTTTTAGTTTTAAAAGCATTTTTGAGTATTCAGTCTACTTAAGTTAATATATGTTTCAGGTTCTTTGGAGATTAATAAAGTTTCATTGTAGGTTCTTCACATCAGATTTTTTCAAGATGGTTTTCTGCACAACTAGATCTAATCCTTTATTGTATTACAGGCCTACCCTTTCATAAGTGTTGTCACACGCTGTCCATTTCTAATGAATTGATATGCCTGTTATGAATCTGGTGGAGTATAAATATTTGAGCTGGTCTGCAGGTATCAAGTATTATCTGGTAACAAAGGTTACAGTATTGTGTTACTAACAGAGGCTCATACACTACTGCTCTCAGACAAATGTCTCCTTTCCACAGTGTCCTGATCACTCTAACAGGGCTTATTTTGAGATAATGTCTGGACTGTACATGTCTTACACTTTTTGCAACAACAACGTCGACAACAACACAAATCTACATCACGATTTGGTCAGTTACCCGGCTGTATTGGCGATACTCGGATGTAAACAACAGCACGGATTGCATGTACTACTGAATATGTTGTTCTGCTAATTTATGCTGTCTTAACCACGGAGAAAATGTGTGGAAGCTGCTAAATCATATAGAGAAGGACTTAGTAAGCAGGAAAAGGCACAATATTTTGACAGACTATACAGTTAATAGTTGGTAAAGATATGTACGAGCAGTATTAAGATATTAGCCTAATATTTCATCCTACCTGAGCGGAAATGATGAGAACAAACATGTGTTGTCAGGATTCTTGACCTGGAAATCCTAATTCAGTTTGACCAACCACAAACAGTTTTTGCACTATTCTCCTTGATTTGTTATAACTTTTGTCAGTCTATAGTACTCCAAATGTTTTTCCCGGTCCGACCGATTAGTATAGCAACTGACAATGACAATGATTGACCATTTTCAGCAATATTAATTAGCAAAATATGCGAGTTTCGTTCGGTTCAGTGGCATTGTTTACATTCAGAGCCACCAATGTGACCGACTGATGTGGCGTGAAAGACCAATTTTGAGTAGACGTCACAGTGACGTCACTTGCAGCTGCACGTACATAGTGGTTGCAGAAAAACACTGGTAACAAGTGGAGGTACACAAGTAAAATCCATGGAATAAGAGAAAAAAAATATTTTTGGGCCTTTTGATGTCGTAATCGGAATGCAAATAATTTTTTATAGAATACTGTACTCAAAGACGCCATTCGAAGCTTAACGCAGACATTTAAACGTACATACTATGGATGAAACTGCTATGATTACTCTACTTTTAAAGCATAAATTTGATTTAAACAATAGGTCTACATAATATTTACATATGCTGTTCATCAGGGACGTATTGTATTAGCCCTACAGTTACAGCATGAAATATTTAAGCCTACAGAGTGTTTTCACGTTACGTCAT